>JAJIBD010003207.1:0-224927 GCA_021461705.1 Cryptotis parvus | reverse complement strand
CTGAGTTTTTAACACCTGAGTCAAGTTTTTTTTACTTCAGTTATATCTGATCATCAGAGATTAAAAATAAACACTACAATTAATAACAAAATGCAAAATTTTTTTCTGTTTGCTTTTTTTTTCTGGTCAGACCCAGGAATGCTCAGGGTTACTCCTAGCTCTGCACTCAGGAATTAATCCTGGCAGTTATCAGGGGACCATATGGGATGCCGAGGATTGAACCTGGGTCGGCAGCATGCAAAAGCAAATGCCCTACCAGCTGTGCTATCGCTCCGGACCCAAAATGCAAATTTCTGATTAAGAAATCTGTTATAACTTCTTCTTCTTCTTCTTCTTCTTCTTCTTCTTCTTCTTCTTCTTCTTCTTCTTCTTCTTCTTCTTCTTCTTCTTCTTCTTCTTCTTCTTCTTCTTCTTCTTCTTCTTCTTTTTTTTTCTTTTCTTTCTTCTTCTTTTCTTCTTCTTCTTCTTTCTTCTTCTTCTTCTTCTTCTTCTTCTTCTTTTCTTTTCTTCTTCTTCTTCTTCTTCTTCTTCTTCTTCTTCTTCTTCTTCTTTCTTCTTCTTCTTCTTCTTCTTCTTCTCCTTCTCCTTCTCCTCCCTCCTTCTCCTTCTCCTTCTCCTTCTCCTTCTCTTCTCCTTCTTCTCCTTCTCCTTCTTCTTCTCCTCCTCCTTCCTCCTCCTCCTCTTCTTCTTCTTCTTCTTCTTCTTCTTCTTCTTCTTCTTCTTCTTCTCTTCTTCTTCATCTTCTCCTTCTTCTCCCCTCCCTCCTCCTCCTCCTCTCTTCTTCTTCTTCTTTCTTTTCTTCTCTTCTCCTTCTTCTTCTCCTCCTCCTCCTCCTCCTCTTCTTCTTCTTCTTCTTCTTCTTCTTCTTCTTCCTTCTTCTTCTTCTTCTACTCTTCTTCTTCTTCTTCTCCTTCTCCTTCTCCTCCTCCTCCTCCTCTCCTCCTCCTCTTCTTCTTCTTCTCTTCTTCTTCTTCTTCTCCTCTTCTTCTTCTACTCTTCTTCTTCTTCTACTCTTCTTCTTCTTTTTTTTCTTTCTTCTTTTGCTTTTTTGGGTCACATCTGTCGATGCTCAGGGGTTACTCCTGGCTCTGCACTCAGGAATTACCCATGGTAGTGCTCGGGGGACCATATGGGATGCTGGGGATCGGTCCCGGATGTTTGCGTGTAAGGCAAACACCCTACCCACTGGACTATCGCTCCAGCCCCAGAAATGTGTTATAACTTCTTTACAATCTAGGGCATTTAACTTCTATACAATTCATGGCATTTGGGAGAGAAAAGAATAGAAAATAGTAATGAAAAATAATTAATGGGCATACCTGTGATAGTACAAAACGGAGAGATATACATGGACCTGCATGCCAGCAAAGATCAAGAGGATCCAACATAAATGTGATGCAGAGGTTTGCTCATCATGCCTGTGTATCTCTTATATTCGTATGTGCTTGCTTTTCCACTCTGGAATAACCTGTTTTCTCTCTCCTAATTACAAAGACCACTGAAAAGATAACAGATACACTAAACCAAATTTTAATGCCAAGGTTCTAATGGGGATAAAAAGGTGGAGACAAATAGTAAAAGGTTTAGTGATATTAACATGCTGCAATTGTCTTTTACAGAACATCAAACTCCTATGTTTTATGAGAAAGACAATGCGTATCATTACCAAGTTCACTAAAAAAGTACTTTCTTTTGAGAGTGTCATAAAAACATTAAGCTGTGATTATTTTCTAGCTATGCTTAATAAATTTCTACTTAAAATTTCTGTTTGAAATGTTTGTCAGATAATGCAGTCCTTAGGGTATTTTCTTTGCACACAGCTGACCCAAGTTTGATGGCTGATGGCTGGAATACATACATTATATATATATATAATTATAAATTATAAATATAATTTATATATAATTATAAAGATGTAATATATATATTACATCTTTATAATTATATATAAATTATATTTATATATAAATAATTCATATATAACATATACAAGGCAGTAGTTAATAGAACACAATTTTCTAAATGCAAAGAATTGAGCTTATACATAATGAACCTCAAATTATAATAGTAAAAGGGAATCACTAATAAATGTTTTGAGACTGAAATTGGTCTCTCTCGTTTTTAAATTTGAATCAATTATCAGATCCCAAAATTCATCTGACATGTGTGCACTGATGACAATAGATGCAGAGGGAATAGTTCAGAAACATCGTGTCAAAGGGAAACGGTTGGAGTGCTTCAGATCTCAAACCAAGGGGCCGCTGGTAATTTATTCAAGTAAATATGTAAGACCTTTAAACGAGAATGTGAGTTGAGTTATTTTCAAGAGCTCGAAAATATGATGATTAGAACTCCTATACAATTCCTTTGCACTGATAAATCCTTCTATAGAATTCCTTTAAAAGCTTTAAATGTAGACCACTGCAATTCATTCCAGCATTATTCTGCATTTTAATCATAATGTCAGATGGTCAAATACAGAGTATTGGCTTAGAATAGGAGCACCTCAGTCCTACTAATGATTTGTGACTATTGATTTGACAAGTAATAATCATTTCTGCCTCATCTTCTTGTTAAAGCAGAAAGAACTTGCATTAACATAGAATAGATAACAACACACATGTATATTTTTCCCTAAGGCGCTAGCTTTCAGATTCTACATTATGAAATAGAAGAAATCTGTAGACATTCCCTAGAGCATCACATTACATGGATCATTTACATAGATACATTATGTTGAATGAAATGGATGAGCAGGAGATAATTTGCATTCAGATTTACTAATAATTGGATGGTCTTCTAAGAAGAGGATAAACTACGTAAAAAAACATAATGTACACCACATCCATGAAATATTTATGAGTATGGCAGTTGGGAAAGTCAGGACTTGACCTCAACTAAAATACATATTTTTGCATCTTGCATATCTCATCAGAAAAGATAAGTATAAGTAATGGCAGTTTTGAGTAAGAAAACACTCTATGCCTGTTTAAAATGGCTCAAATTGCCCTTCCTCATTTTCCACTAAATACATTGAACGTCTTATTGCCTTGGGATTACTTTCAATGCAAGAAAAAAAATTTGCTGGTTGGAAATTGTGATAAGTTGCTCAAAGAATTTAATATAGACCCTTGGGATTTGGATGTAAGACCAGTGAAATGGCAATAAATAATTATATTTTGATAACAAAAAAACTTCAAATCTATTATTAGATCCTAGCAGAGCACGACAGATACCAAGTGACCAAGGAGCTGGCATTGTTTATTATAATCTGCCTTTGATATAATCATTGTAGCAGATTAAATAATGCTCCACACTCCTAACTCAAAAAACCTGTGAGTAGGTTATTCTGCCTATCATGGAAAAAAAATATGATATATATTGTGAGATCATGGAATTAGAGTTGAGGATACATCCTGAAGTTTTCAAAGGGATCTTGTTTATTCATATAAATGCTTAAGGTGGACAGTGTTCTAAGACTGTGGCTCCCAACTCCTATTTTGATTGAAGAATAGGGAGAGGCAACACTGTTATATTAATAATGAATGACATTGGTATATTGGAGATAGATGTTAGGGCCAAGTAATGTGCAATACCTCCAATACAGAGAAAGGGTAAGAAAACTGATTATTCTTCTAGCTTTCAGCAGGAAACTTAGTGGTGCCACTAAGTTTGTAGTAATGTGTTAATGCAGCAATGAAATGAATATAAATCTTGGTACTGGGGAGTGGAGAACTCTATAACAAATAGCAGAAAATACACTAAAGATTTCAGACCTGGAGAATGGAAAGAATTTGAAAGAATCCTGAAAATCTGAATTTATAAATCTAATCTAACTTGGATGGACTGATAGTAAAACTGATCCTAAGAAAGTTACCAAATCCCTACTAGTCAGGACTCAGATATAATGAAGAAATATTGTAGGAGCTCCATAAGTCTCCTTGGGAATACTGAAATTGTTGTCAATGTTCTGACAGTAACTAGCAAAAAATTAATTAATATACATATTCTGTACCTTTTTGCATACACATTTGAAACATATAAAAAATCGATTCATTCTATATTTTTGTAATATTGGACTCTATATACTATCATCAGTTTTTCTGAAAATTAATGCAGTTAAACTTGGACAAATATACATATGATACAGTAACTAATAGCTGTTTATATGATGCCCTTGGAATTTTTTATTTGTATATGTATATATAATACATATATTTTATATATAATTACATATATATATAAAATCACTTGTAGCACTTGTCTTCCCATTGTTCATCGATTTGCTCAAGTGGGCACCAGTAACTTCTCCATATGTCCTGTTGTGTGTTAGTGTAGCCCAAATTACATATCAAAGTAATTTAAAGTCAACATATAGCTATGCAGGTAAAATAAATTTACTGTAAAAATAATTCAAAATGTTGTATAAACTCATATAGAATTCTTCCTAATAAAAATCCATGTACATCACAATATGGATTTATCTAATAGCACACTGCAAAGCAAAAGAATAATGAAATCTAGAGTCCAAGCTTATATGAATTTTAATGTAATACATTTTTATATCTCTTAAACAAAAGTTCCCCATGAAAGTGAAAAGAGACACAGCATAGAGAAAAAATGCAGTCAAGGAATTGCTCAAATACAAAGAATATGGGAAATGGGGCCAGAGTGATACTTCAGGGGTTAGTCCATTGGCCTTGCACTCGGCTGACCTGGGTTTGATCCTCGGCATCCCATATGGTTCCCTGAGCACCACCAGGAGTAATCCCTGATTGCAGAGCCAGGAGTTACCCCTGAGCATCTCTGGGTGTAACCCAAAAGAAAATTAAAAAAAAAAAGAATACAGGAAACATGACCATGGTCAAATTAACCCTTTATGCATGTCATGAAAGTTAATGTATAGATAACAACATCTATGAATACAAATTAAAACCCCATCTTATCATGCACATGTATTTGACCCCAATTTAAATTACTGAATAGAAACAAAAATAATGGCTCAAAATGTAAAATGTTAGAAAATATAACAAAAAAATATCAGCAAACCTGAGTTTTCTACCTCTAGGAATATATATATTTTTTTTTGCTTTTTTGGGTCACACCCGGCGATGCTCAGGGGTTACTCCTGGCTCTGCACTCAGGAATTACTCCTGGCGGTGCTCGGGAACCATATGGGTGCCGGGAATCGGACCCGGGCTGGCACAAGCCGGCCGCGTGCAAGGCAAACGCCCTACCTGCTGGGCTATTGCCCGGCCCTACCTCTAGGAATATTGGTTTATAATTACTATATGTAGTCGTGCATTTTTAGCATTCAATATTATTAGTATGCCTGCTATCATAAGTATCAAACAACAATTTTGAAAAATCGTAATTAATGAAATTTTTGCATGCATTGACATTGACATATGTAAATCACTAGGAAATGTATCTGGTAAGCAAATAAATACTGTAATATTGTTTTTAGCATATTATTTATCTAAACTATGAAAGTGAAGTGCAAGAAGTATAAAATTAGTTTCTTTTTTTTTTTGGGGGTGGTCACACCCGGCAATGCTCGGGGTTTCTCCTGGCTCTTAACTCAGGAATTACTCCTGGCAGTGCTCAGGGGACATATGGAATGACAGGGGATTGAACTCCAGGCCAGCATGGGCGGTCGCATGCAAGGCAAATGCCCTACCCGCTGGACTATCACTCTAGACCCTAGTTTCTAAATAGAAATAATTTAGAGATAAATTATTCAAAATTGTACTTATTTTTAGTTAAAATGCTTACCTAGATATTGAATATTTTTTTATTTTTCTTTTGAAGACATTTCTGCTCTCCAAAAGATATATATTTTCATTAGTAATGTATTACCTTTCTACTTAGCGGTATTAATGGATATTAAAACGTCAACACTACAGAGTGTGATTCTCTCTCAAAGTCAGGTATGTCTTCTATCCCCCAAATTTATGAAGATTTTAGTTCTTCAGGTCTCTCCCTCAAATGTAATTTAAGTAAGTAGTAAAGGTTTATAACCATATTAATTGCTAAGGAAATTTATTTATTTTAAATAAAAATTAATGATTTAACTATGTGAAATGTTCTATATCTATTCAGGTGTCTTTTAGTTGGTTTTGCTTTTGACTTGTCAGTGCACGTACCTGGCTCTGTGCTCAGGTATGACTCCTGGTGGTACTTGGGGAACTAGATGGGATGCTAGCAATCAAACCCAAGTCTGCTCTTTGCAGGGCAACTGTCTTACCCTCTGCATTCTCTCTGAGTCTACAGGGATTTTTTTTTTTTTGCTTTTTGGGTCACACCCGGCGATGCTCAGGGGTTACTTCTGGCTCTTCGGCTCAGGAATTACTCCTGGCAGTGCTCGGGGGGACCATATGGGATGCCGGGATCGGACCCGGGTTGGCTGCGTGCAAGGCAAACGCCCTACCCACTATGCTATCACTCCGGCCCCGACTCTACAGGGATTTCAAGTGCAGTTTTTGTACTTAATAATGCAGATACTTAAGCATCATCTATAATATATTTAATAAAAATTAAAATGAAAATGAATATAAAATTGGCAACTCAATTTAAAATATTAAAGTCTTATACCCACTAAGTTCTATAAATGCATCATAAACAAAAGGATCTCTTGTCTCTGGACCAGCCATCAAATATCCAGAACAAATTTACAGATATATCCTTAGAAAATGGGTGGGGGGGGGGGGGGTGGGGGGGGGGGGGGGGGGGAGGCTGAAATGCAGGCTGATCTGTGAAGCAAATGTGCAGTAAGCCCATCACTGCAGGAAGTCAGCCATTACAGCCTCTGCTTAAGACCAAAGAAGTCAGTGACAGAGAGGTGAAAAGTGACTGCCACACCTTTGCATCTTCAGGATGAATTCTATAGCAGTGGTTTGTATCACAATGAAAATTTTAGGTGCCAGAGAGTTAATGTGGAAATTAAGACAAATAGCTTGTAAGATTCCACTTGAGCCTAATTCTGGTATAATTCTTTTGCTGTTGTATGGTCTCCTGAGCAGAGCAAGGGGCCATGTCTGATTGTCAATGATATGTAGCACAATCCTCACAGTCCTGTAATTTCTGTTTCATTTTAACTTAAGTAGCTGGCTTATAAGATAATAAATGTATGAGGTGTACAATTTCACTTGAAGATGTTTTCATACCACATCTACCATATATATAATATAAAGATATTATATATATATATATATATATATATCTTTCTTCCTACTTTACTTCCTACACTATCTGTTGTACTACCTGTACTATCACTCTCTCCTGAATGGTTTTAAGGTTTGTCTGTTTCTTGCTTTATTATTCCATAATCTAAATATAAGTGGAATTATTTGGTATTTGTTATTTTCTTATTCAACATTTTGTTTTACTTAATCCCCTCTAGTTGCATATATATTACCTTAGAGTGAAAAATTTCATTTTTCATTATAGATATATATGTACACTGTATTGTGTGTGTATATATAACATGTTGGATATATTATATAGTGTGTTTATGTGTATATAGATTATTGCATATTGCATATTACATATTGTATATACATATGTGTTGTAATATATTATGTATATATAGTAGATAAATAGATATATACCCATTGTGTGTTTATCTCTCTATATATATTTCACATTTTCTTTATCCACCCATCTGTCCTTTGGTACTTGAGTTATATTGTAGTTTGTAATTTGGCTAGTCTCTTCTAAAATTAGAAGACAAAAATGTCCAGTATTAATCAACATAGTATTGGCAGTCCTAAAAGGAGCAATTTTTTAGAAAAAAGAAATAAAAAAATATTTCATTTCTTGTAGAAGAAATGAAATCATTATTTCAGATAGCATGATATTATACATAGAAAATTCCAGAATCCAATAAGAATTGCAAGTGATAATAAACCAATAAAAGGGCCAGAGTGATAGTCCAGTGGGTAGGGCGTTTGCCTTGCATGCAGTTGACCTGAGTTCGATCTCTGGCATCCCATATGGTCCCCTGAGCATGGCCAGGAGTAGTTCTTGAGTGCAGAGTCAGGAGTAACACTGAGCATCCCCAGGTGTGATACAAAAAACAAAAAAAAAAAAAACCCAAAAAATAATAATAAAACAAAAAATAAAACAATAAAATATTAAGCTGCAAAATCAATATACAAAATTTTGCTGTGTTGCTGTCTACACAATAAAATAGAAAAACAAATTCCACTTACAATCATATGCAAATCTAATTGAATACTTAGGAAAAAATTAATGTGGACAGTGTAAAACATATCAGAAACCATGTCAAGGGTCAAGGCAGCTCAATAAACTTGGGCATATGCTTTGCAAAGAAGAATCAGGTCCAATTGCCACTACATGATACCCTAAACACAGTGTCAGATGTGACCCAAAGGCCAAAAACAGATAAAAAACAATAATTCAAAGCAATTCTAATTGGCTGTAAAATAGTCACATGGATATAGAAAGATATTCCATGTGATGGATGTAAACTATTTCCAAGTTTGAATTCTCACTTTGCCAATTTAATAAACATTCTGTCTATCATCGAGACATTATTTTAAAGAAATTTGAATGAAGAAGCTTGGGGGATTTATTTTACATTTTAAATTTTCTTTACTACTTAATGAATATGCACACTAATAAATTTTTAAGCATATATTTTATCATTTGTAGTAGCATACAATTAAAATAACATTTATTTTTAACTAAAACATCTTTTATTTCACTGAACAGCCCTTTTCCCTATAATTATAGCAAGGCTGCAAAGGAAACTCCAATAAAGTGAATAGAGGATCCTCTCCTTTCTCAGAAAGGGTGATTGAGAACAAACTGAAAGGAGATTTTCATGAGGCCTTTGTACGGTCAGAAAGCAAACAGTCACAGTTGTTGGGAAAAGGTCAAGACCTAACCCAGAAATAAACTTGGCAGATTTGAGGTTAAGAATTAGCATAGCCAGTCAAGAGAGACGAGAAAACAGAGTGCAATTAAATAGGCCACAGATATTCTGACCAGAATTAAAATGTTCAATTTTGTTGTTAGAATCTTGATAAGTAATTGAAGGAGCATGAAACCATCTAAATTGTGCCTAAGAATGATCACAGTGACTGCTCAAGCCAGAATGCACCATAGTGGAAAATGGAAAAGAGTAGGATCTGTAGAAGTGCTTAGAGTCTGAAAACAGTTGGGAAGAGATTTGATAATGGCTTGTGGTGGTTGGAGAAAGTTTGATGTAAGCATTTTGACAAAAGGTTTTCCGATGGAGTAATGTGAAGTACATAAAAGAGATGGGGGGATTAAGGGGGATTAGGTACTTTTCAGTTTCCTGATTGATACAAGTGAATAGATTGTGGTTGCATATTGGTAAAGGGGAGTTTTTAGGGGCTAGTGATTGTCTCTCTTGATAAGGATATTCGGAGTTAATGAGGTCAAGAAAAATTGAGATTGGCAGTGTCTAAAAAGTAACAATCTGAAAGATATAAGTATATACCTAGGGATAATTCGTCTCAGAGCTAAAAAGGTAATAAAGGTATTTTACAGAGTGAAAGCAGAAGAATGCTAAAGAACATGTTCTGTTAAGTCTGGTGCTCTACAAATGAGCTACATTCACAGTCTATGAGAACATTCTCTGCTATATGCTGAACTTTATCCTGGGTGATGCCCATGCTCTGTTTGAGGGCAAACCCCAGTGGGGTTCAGAGCTTATTCCTGACTCCACTTTAGGGAGCCATATGCAGTTATGCAGTGCAGGGGATCAAACCAGAGATGACTACATTCAAAGGCAGTGCCTTAAACCATGTGACATTCCTCTGCCACTAAAGTTTTATTTAAGTTTATTTTATATAATAATGTGCACAATATGCTTTAACATACATTTTTTTTTTTTTGGGTTCCACACCCAGCGATGCTCAGGGGTTATTCCTGGCTCTTCACTCAGGAATTACTCCTGGCAGTGCCGAGTCGCGGGGACCATATGGGATGCCGGGATCAAACCCACCGAGGATCGAACCTGGGTCGGCCATGTGCAAGGCAAATGCGCTACCCACTGTACTAGCCCTCCAGCCCTAAACATACATTTACTTAAGCAACGTAATCGATACCTTTACATTTAAACCCATAGTCTGACTGAAAAAAATTTGAGTGACCTAATAATTTCTCACATGGCTTTCAATTCAAAATCTCTGCTCTAACAAATTGCATGTGGCAAACAACTTTCTTGACCTACTAATTAATTAATTTTATAGTGGTTAGACCACTTACAATCCTCTCTAACCACAAGAAAAGTTTAGTATACAATGCAACATTACCCATCACTGAAGTGCTACAAAATAAGTACTTATGCTTACCTATTTTACTAAACTGAAACTTTATGCACACTGATTAATAGCTTCAAATTTTTTTCACCAAGTCCTTGTAAATATTATTTCAATAATTAATTTTATAAATTATATAAATTTTTATAAGCTCCTATTAACAAGTTACTAGGTAAAGAAAAAAGTGTGAGTATATATACGCATATGTGTATATAATGTATAGATACTCTTGTTATACATTATATACAATACATACACATATAAATAGGTATGTATATATAATACATATATAACTATATAAGTATATATAATACATTATATATTTATATGTATATCTGCTGCCATCTGCCCCTTGAGGTGTTGCAGGTGTGGCTGCAGCACCTGGCTGCATCAGCAGGTGGCAGATAGGAAACAGGTTTGTATATACCCAGGGCTCTGCCATGTGGGTCCTGGATGGTTGATAGTCTGACATACAAAAAGACTGGCCGCCCCTGGGATGAACCCAGAGCCAAGGCAGGGGCCTGGCAAGCTACCCGAGGTGTATTCGATATGCCACAAACAGTAACAATAATGGACCTCATTCCCAATGAATGGAGATATTACAGGCTCCCACCAAGCAAATCGATGAATAACGAAAAACAAGTGACAAGTGATGTATATAACTATATATAATTTTATATATAATACTTTACATGTAATATATATAAATATAACATGGGTATCTAAACATTATATAGATACACTAAATGCATAAAGATATATAGTATATATAATAAAATGTATACGACGTATGTATCTTTATAGACTATACAGAGATAGATAGATAGTTAGAAAGACAGACAGACATACTCCCAATGGAGTAGCATGAAGATGTATCATCTATCCGAGAAAAAGACATTGGTAAACAATATTCTTAATAGCTTGTCTATTTTTTCATTTTTTCTGAACTTAGGACTGTAAGGGTTGGCCACCCGATGGGGTGACTGACTGGGAGCCTCGGAACGCCGCACCTACCAAGGAAAACTCTGAGAGACCAAGTCCTATGCAAAAGCAAGGGTTTTATTAATAAGCGAGGTATACTCGGGCTCATAGCGTGACCCCAAGCGGTCAGTGGCTAAGAGCCCCGAGCCCTTCCAGGGACGATCTTTTAAGGAATAATTCCCGCTACAGAAAAGCCCGCGCATAACTATCCAATAGGTTTAAAATATTACATCAAGGTCTGCGTGCAGGCAGCCAATCACTCTGCACCAGGTAACCATCACCCACCAATCTGAGTGTGCCTAATACTTCTTTCCATATTTGGCACGGCATGGGCCCAGTCAGGTATCATACCAAATACAGAGGGGGACATCAGACGCAACCTCTCGGGAATGTTTGCCTTATAGCCCTCCCTGGAATTATTTGCTTAAGGCCCTTCCTGCTGTGCTCTTGTCTTGTCCAGCCATCATTTTATCAGTTACTTTCAGTTGAGCCATCATTTTATCAGTTACCTCCATTTTATCAGTTACCTCTGGTTCCTGTCTTTTGTGTTCTGTGGGCGAGGGGCCATTCTTTCAGGATAAATTATATCTCATCATTAACATCATAATCAGTTATCAGTTGGGGGATTTGGGACATAAATTTATAAACATGAAAGTGCATATTTTTTTATTTATTTCTATCACCTACACTGAGTAAAGCCAGAGGGTCTTTATGTTTTTATTGCACAGATACATTCATGGGCTAATTTAATTGTATTTGCATGGACTGAATAACTCTAGAAGTCAGTTTCAGAATTTATAAGATCCATCCATTTGCATCGTTACTGCATTTTTGTTTTCTTACAGCAAGATAAGCAAATTGTAGTGCTGTTTTTATTTCCATTGAGTTATTGCTATCATTATATATTTACCCCCAGGATGACACAGCTCCATTATTGCTGACTTTGTATGACTAGGGCCTACCATAAATGTAACCTCATAAATTAATAAAAAGCCAAAATGAGAGCAGTGTTTTTCTAGTCTGCTTATCAAACAATGAGTTCATACTGTATGTTCTTAAAAAGCTTGCTTGAAAGTAATTAAAAGAAGTACGCATATCACCCAAGGGTGAGTTCTGCTGACTTATCTATTGTTCTATAATTTACTTTCATTAGTGTAGATTGACAGGGCCAATTGTAGAACAACCTTCGGGTTATGAGAATTGTATGACCATTTGAACTCAAATTTTCAGTGGAGTGAAAATTTTAACAAACAATGCATCTATCTGAAAGTGATTCAGCATGTGATATAGAACTCAAACCTGAAAGGAAAGCAAAAGACTGAATTTGATGTTTACTTGTAAACTTGCTTGAAGCTAAAAAACAAAAGCGAAAGGAAGCATGGTGTTTCATTGTGTTTTTAACATGTTAATAATGATATACCAATATCTGCTCCATCAAGCTCCATCCCTTAGAAATTTTTCAGTGATACAAGGAACCCTTCATTCAGAGTTATCTATCATGTGCAATTAGAAAAACAAATCATAAAGTATCATTTATGAGTATACACCTGTTTCTTTTGTTTACTGCTGTTTGGAAATTAGTGACTTAATTATAAATTTAAATGTATTCTTTAGATATTATTCCAAATAAAAGTTGATTAAATTATGTCTTTAATTATCTTCAAAAACTTAAGATATATTTTAAAAGACTTGTCTTAAGTCTAGATACTATTACTTAAAATATTTTAAATATGCCTAGTTATGGATATAAAAATAAAAACGGTAATTATTTCTTTATTCTAACTAAATGCCTGCTCATCAGCCATTAGTTTTTCTTTTTTTAATCAACATAAAGCGCCTATTAATTTTTTAGCAAATTTGAATCATCAGATACAAAATAGTCTCCAGATATATTCCAGTAAGAAGCATCACATCATATTACTTGCGGTGAGTAGGTGTTGCAGGACTCCTCTAAGAGCCCCCTTTCTCTACCCTATGGAGGTTTTTCCAGGTGGATCTTGGCTCAAGACATTAGCATATAAAAGACATTGGGTGAGGTGCTGGGAGAAATTACCTGAGGGCATTTGACCCTTCCTGTCAGGAGAAGTTACATTTGGCTTTGCAGCTCCTCCCAGCTCTGTTGGGAGGCTTTGAATTAGCTCTGGGTCCTTTTTACATTTCTATAGAGCTATTTTCCTGTATTCATCTCTACATAGCCCAGCCCAGAATGGGCTGGGCTGGTGAGTTTGGGCAGATTTCTGGCTATAAAATAAGCTGCAAGAAGAAAGAAGCGTGCTGTTTTCCCCTTTTGCCATTTCGGCTTCCCTTGGTGTTTTGCTTCTCCGTCCTCCCCATTCTCTGTTGGGCCTCAACACGTGGTGGCAGCCATCTTGGCCTGCACCTGGCTGGGGCCTAGCTGGGAACCCAGAGTCCAGAGGTTTTCCCTGCTCTTGGATTGTATATTGGAACCTGTGATAGTAAAGCCCTTTTAAAAATGCATCAGATTCCTGAGTTTTCATCCATTCCTTGCCGGAGATAGAAAGAAACTCACTTCCTGGCACTATTGGGGGAACCCGGCAGCGCTCCCGACAAGTAGGGACATGAAACACATTGTTAACTGCTTTTAGAAACAACTACTTTTCTGTTCTTTGCTATTATTGTATCAGTAGAGTCATAACTATGTTGAAGGTTGCTTTGATCAAAGTGATAGGCTGATGTGTACTAGATATTATGGTCAGATCTTCGCATGAATGTGAATCATGAGTTCTATGAAACACACTATAATCTACTTTTACCAATGATATAAGTGAGCATTAAGAAGTAATATTTCTCCTCCATATTACAAAGCCAGCATCAACCACACACACTGCAGTCTCACAACTGCCCCTAGCCATTGCTCTCCTTTAGCATTGCTGCTCAGAATCTGGGCCATGAGTCTACTAGAGGCAAAAAGCATCTGAAACCTATTATAGACAAGTTACATTTTCAGATAATTTTTGGTTTGTGGAATTTAAATTTTAGGTGGAAATATATTCTGTCTTTTTACTTACTTTATTTGCAATTTAGTTTGACTGCATTTTTTCAAAATTACCTCTTTTCCACAGATAATATAATAAATAAAACAAGCACTCACCCAAAGTTCGTCTTTCCTCTCAAATAAGATTGCCAGTTTTAGGGACTGAACTTTTTTTTTGAGCACATATTTTTTAATGATTTTTAATGATTTTCCTTTATCAATGATCTTTTTTATGATTTTCCTTTATCAATGATCTTTTTTCCTTTTTGGCAATGCTCAGGTGTTTCTCCTGGCTCTGCCCTCAGGAATTTCTCCTGGCAGTGCTCAGGGAACCATATGGGATGCCAGGATCGAACCCAGGCCGGCACAGGCCATCTGTGTGCAAGGCAAATGCCCTACCTGCTGGGCTATCACTCCAGCCCCTCAATGATCTTCATTACTACACACAACAACCCTCAGGGGTACTCCAGATTCAGTGTTTGCTCAAGGGTCACCTCCAATGGTGCTCAGAAGATCATGCTATGCTGGACCTAGAACCTTATCCTCAGGTATGCAAAGCACACACTCATTCCCAAACATCACACTTTAAATTTCAGTAATGATTGCTTGCTTAGAACAGTGTATCCCAGGTAGCATGCATTCTGTATGATAATACTACAAAAGGTTTCCAGAAACATTCTTTGGGATTGTTTCCTTTCAAGTTCAGACGTGCAGTTATAAAAGGTGTCCTTTGGATGTCTGGATTGTATCAACTGTAAGAGTAAAGCCAGGTATCTGTTGGTCTCATGTAAATTTCTATCATTATGTTAAATTTACAAAGTTCTCTTTAGATTATATTCATTTGACTTTGCCTTGTGTTCCTGGCTAGATCATCAACTGGTAGAGCTTGCATGTTAAATTATGTCAATGATTTCTGAATTTTTAGTATTTAGTGCCATTCCTAGTTATCTCATCCAATATTCCTCTTTTACATTACCATATTGTATTACCAATATGCTAAGGAAGAATAGAAACAGCCAGAGAATATCTAATGTAGGAAAGGCAAGCACCATTAAACTGCCAATCAACATTATCCAGATGTCTGCAGTTGCTTACCTCATTCCTCACATCTTTACTCCTCTAGCTAACTGCTTTCAATATGTAGTTTCCTAGCTCTAAGACTCTTGTCACAACCTCGTTCTAATAGCCTTAATTCACAGTGTGCAATTTGCATTGCAGAAAATGAATAGACCTGCTGTGAATTAGCTGTTACTGAGAATGACACACAACATACATGGCCCTATTTTTCACTTTCAGTCCTGGGATCCATATGGACAAATCTAAGACTCCCCCAAACACCAATTGTTTCTCTCACCTTCACAAGCCAATGTCAGAAGTCAGTTCAAAATTTCTCTGTTAATCTTATTTTATTGGGCAACTTATTCCTTTAAAAAGGATCGCCTATTGCAGAGTGCCTTAGGTGAGGAGAAACCTGCTTCCCTTGACACTTACAACTATTATTTATAGTTCTATCTTCCTGTGTAGTAAAACTATGTGATTACTTTTCACATGTGGTGATCCTTCATACCATTTAATGTGTGGTTGACAGAATCATGACACTGTATTAGACATCCTCCATTATAACACGATACAATTCAATGACACACCTATCATCAAAATATTGGAAATGTGTGTGTGCTTTATAAAAACCATGGAAACTATCCTCACAGTGTAATTGCAGCTATTTCAGTTACACTTAATCCCACCTTATAATAGTACTACTATGCTGCATAAGGCCCCAAGTCTACCATTATTACTAGGATGACCTTGGGCAAGCAATATATTGCCCTTATTGACAAATGATATTTATAAACAATTAACAAAAACAATAATGAAACTAAAATATCAAAATGACAAATGTTAATTTACTTGTCCTGTGTTGCTTTTGGATATTATTTTTGCGTATTGTCTCCTTTGATCCAGTAAGAGCCTATATATATATGTAAAATTAGTTACTTTAAGGAATAGTTTGCCGTTCAATTTATTTGCTTCAATGCCTGTTACAAATATATGCTGACATTTAAAAATGCATAAAGTTATCAAATTTCTGTGAGTTTCCTAATAGTCTTTTTTGGTAGAATGATTTTATAGGAAGTTGTGTCACTGAAAAGCATAACAAATCACATTTGGGAAATAATTTGAAGTACTTAATACATGACACTGCTTGTATATTTGCTTTATTTTATATGACTGCTTTGTTTTAAGAAATCAAAGTAGTATTGTAAAAATTTGATAATGACTAGTGTTAAGGAATATTCTATACTGTAATGTATTATTCTAGAATCCCAATATCCTTCCTCTTGCCATCCTTGCCCCCTCCAACAATGATTTTCCTAAGAGTTAAAAAGAAAAGGAGAATTAGCTACAAAAGAACTTACGTTTAGATAGTAAACATGAAGACTATACATTTTTATTGCTCCCAATTCTGCTCCTACACTCCATTTTTAACAAGCAGAGGAAACCTCACTACCAAATTTAACTTTGCTATTGTCTTTTTGAGATATTACTTTGCAAATACAAATGTCTTTCAGTACAATCTAGATCTTATTCCTGAAGCTATTTCCAATGTCCTACAATTATTCTGGAACTTGCTAATCTCCTAACAATGTCTTTAATGAATATGTTCCAACCACATAATTGTTGCATTCATGATTTGTCTACTCAATAGTTTCTACTGATTGACCACCATCTCCCAATGTCCTGCCTATTCAACTTTCTAATTCTGCTGCTCTACTCTCCAAACTACTCCCAGAAAGTTCTTCCACAGATTTAAATTTTACAAATCCTTTCCCTTTTTTAAGTCACTCAGCCTCACTAGAAGTGACTCCTAATCCTTCTGAGCACCATGAGGAAGACAACTCATAAAACCCTGAGTGCTTCTTTAGCCTTCATATGATAAGTTCTTTAATTTCCAGAGTACAGAACACACTGACTTTCACGAAGATAAATCCTGTGATACTTCTCTGGATACCTATGTGTGCCGCTTCACACACCTTCTCATCCAATGTTATTGTTACTGTAGTCTATATTGAGTCCTGTATTTGCATCTCTGTGTACTGAAACAGTTTTTAAAACTTTTCATCATATTTTCCTGGGAAATTCAAATTATAATTAATGTTGGCAATTATTTTCTGAATATTTGGATCAGATACTATGCTAGATGCTACAGCTGAAATCAATCACTAAATCCTAGAAACAGCTAAACTAAATTTGCTTCTAATCTCCCATGGAAAAACTGAAACCCAAAGATATCAACTTATCTCAATCTTAAGCATCTTTATGTATTACTAATCTCACTTCAAAGTTGGTATTGGATTCATTGATACCTTTATTTTATTTCTCTTTGTTTAGACAATGCTAGATTTAATTTTCTAATTAGGGATCTCATTTTGTTTCACATCTATTTGTTAACATAGAATTAGTCAGCACTTTTGTTTATTACAGTCTTTGGCATTTTTGTCATTAAAATGAAACACACACAGACGTACGTGCACACACACACACACACACACACACTCCTCTACACATTAATAAGATGGCCATAACTTTCATCCAGGCTTAAACACAACGTCTTCTGCCATACAACAGGCCACATACTTCTCTTTCATCACAAAAAGAATATTTTAAAACATGTATAATAGTAAATTAAGTCCCTCATCTTTTGTCATATAAGTTTTATTTCAGCTTCTGGACAATTTTCCAGGAATATATTTCTCAAGAGTCTGGGATCATCTCTTTTCAAGCACAATTTAAAGCGAGGGTCTCTATCTGTCTACCACCCTTAGAAGACAGGATCCTAATTTCAGTAACTTCTACTTAGCAAACAACTAATTCTATTGAGTAAACTTGCAACACAATTCCCTTTAATATGTTTATTAGATATTCTCACTGCTTAAAAAGTATTTTGCCTTTTTTTCTGACCTATTGACATAAGGTTACATAATAATCTTGTTTAACACTTTCTGGTGCAATTTTCCTGGGCCAGTAAGAATTCATACATACACTTGTCTTGTATCACTTATCTTCCCATTGTTCATTGATTTGCTCGAGCAGGCACCAGTAATGTCTTCATTCATTGGAAATAAGGCCCATACCTGTTTTTGGTATATCAAATACACCAAAGGTAGCTTTCCAGTCTCTGCCATGGGACTGGATTTCTCCCCTGGGAGTCTAGTCTGCTGTCAAGCTAGAAGCCTTCTCATCTCCTTCCTTTTCTCCTCCTCAGAGGATAGAGTAATTTTTAATAGTACATGTCTTCAAGTCAATTGAGTACTGCAGGTTTTCAACAATCTATTAGCCCTGGGTTCAATCCCCATCATCCCATACGGTCCACCAAGCACAGTCAGACGTAATAGTATAGAGAAAGGAGTAATCACAGGTTTGCTGAGACTCTCTCATACATACACTAGAATGAATAGTTCTACATTTTATTTATGTGCTGTTATTTTTAAGTTTTCTCTCCATTCTTATAGTTTGAGACCATTTATAAACATCTCTTCGTTATTCTGTGGAGAAAGTCGACGGAGAAAGATACATAGCCTATTAATCATCTGTACTGAGAAATAGTTCTCTGGTAGCTATATACAATCGTATGAAAAATGCTTTTCAGAACTTCTATTTCTATATCAGCTAAATATACAATTAATCCTAGACTTGAATGCATCGATTTTTTTAATAAATGTGGAAGCTATCCTACCTGACAGGAATCTATGGGCATCCTTTATTTGTTTCTCATTGCTTTATAACCAACAACCAGGTTACAGCCAGGCACATATTAAAATAAAAGAACTTATGTATTCAATGACTTAATTATAAATTCCTTCTGTATTATCTTTTTAATGTGGTCTCTTAGCAATTGTCACTTGCAGAACTTCTGATAGGAAGTTCTCTCATGTTCCTAATTGATACTTCCCTTCCAGTATGCACTTCTTAGCAGTAGAGACATCCTTTGTACTATGACTTCCAGACTTGATAGTGCATTTCTTGAGAGTAGATAAATTGACTCAGTCTTCTTTATTTAGTAATTTTCACCTTAGATCTAACTGATTCCAGATGAAATTCTTGTTTCCATGAAATTTCAGATTCTTTTCTGGTTTCTTCTTTGACTCACTGGTTTTTCAATAGTAAGTTATATAATTGTCTATTGTTTGAGTTTTTACTTATTTATATTTTTGGTTAATTCCCATTTTAAATCATTATTTTCCAAGAGGAAAGTCAATGTAATTTACATATTTTTGATTTTATGGAACTATGATTTGTGACATAGAATGTGATTTATTAAAGAATGTCTGTGTGCAATGGAGAAAAAAGTACACCCGGTTGGGTGGGAATTTGAAGGACCCAGTTTAAGTTGCTGTATAGCATCTATTTGTTACTTCAAATTCAGAGTTTTCTTGTTGACTTTTTCCATAGTTAATTTATCCAGAGGTGATAGATGAGTGTTAACCGCTCTAATCACTACTGTGTTGTAGTCAGACCTTCTTTCAGGTCCATTACGACTGGTTTAAATACTTTTGACATCCCATTACATGATACATTAATGTATAAAATGTGAGTTTTTCTCAATGTATAAATCCCATAATTTTGAGAAATGCTTATTTTTGTCCCTTAAATCCTTTGTAAATTTTGAGTCATGCTGTCTGATGTAAGCATGACCATCTCAGCTTTTTAAAGTAATTGATTACCTGAAAGGCTATTTTCCAGCTTTGACTTTGAATGTATGTTTATTCCTGACTATTTTAATGAGATTATTATAGGCAAAAAATAAGCTGGGTTCAGTTTACTGACCCTTCCTCCTACTCTGTGTCTCTTAATTGATGAATTCAAGTTCTTAATGATTGTTTGCATGAAATTATTTAGAGGGAAAAATTTACTACCATCATTTTGTAAAAGTAATAGTTGCTTGAGAAGTTAGTCTTGTTTTTAAAATAAGACCCTATCACTTTGATTACTTGACATCCCTTTATTCGTTGATTTCCTCGAGTGGGAGCCAGTAATATTTCCATTTGACCCTATCATGTGCCAGTGTAGCCCAATGGTATCTGGTTGTTTCAGGAATAAAAAAGAGCCTCAAACTGTTCATTCAGGGTCTTGACAAAGAAGTCTGACCATCTTGTAGGTGGGCGGCCACATGATCTTTTGATATCTCGTGGGATACAGTCGGTCAATGCTCTAGTCCAGCGGTCATCTCCAAATCGCATTACATGTCCAGCCCATCTTATTTTTGATGCCTTAGCAAGCGAGACAGCATCCCTCTCTCGGGAACAGCGACGGAGGTGGAGCTCAGGATTCCTTCTTTCACTTGAGTGAGGCATGAATTCCAAGCATAGCTCTTTTGATTCCTCTTTGGGAGACCCGAATAGCATTCTCATCCTGCTTTCGTGGGACCCAGGTCTCTGAGGCGTATGTTAATGCAGGGAGAATGGTGGAGTTGAAGAGATGTGCCCAGAGCTGGAGGTTCTTTTTTCTTTTCACTATTTCTTTGATGCTTTTGAAGGCATTACATGCTGCTTTCTTCCTCCTGAGCAGCTCAGGTTTTAGGTCATTCATCATGTTGACTTCTTGACATAGGTACACATAACTGCTGCATTCAGAGTTGTTTGTTCCATTGAGAGTGATTGGGGCCGATAACTTCTTCCAAATCTGGTCTCCAAGATATAGAGTTGTTCAGCTGTTGCTTTCCCATGAAGTCTATCATTTCTTCAAATATAAATGATGATGTTGGATAGACTATTCTTGGTGAAATGTTCATTTTTATAAGGTACTTTTAAAATATATATGCCACCACTGGTGTAAAAAAATAGTATGAGAATATTTACTATCCACAGTTGGAAATTTGCCACAAGTTGAGGGGGTGGGCAGGGCAGTCAGGATGGAGAAAAGACCATATGATAATGATAGTTGGAAATGACCAATATGGAAAAGAATTGAGTGCTAGAAATAGGAAAAGTACATATATGATGACCTTAAAGTACCTATACTATATGTCATAATGCCCAAAATAAAAGAGAGAGAGAGAGAGAGAGAGAGGGAGGGAGGGAGGGAAAAAAAAAATATCTGCCATCTGCTATAGAGGCAGACCAGGTTGTGGTAGGATGAGGAAGGAGGGGAAACAGTAAAAGGACAAGTATTGGAACACTGCATGACAGAAACTCAATCATGACAAATTTGTAACTGTGTATCTAATGGAGATTTGAAAAAATCCTACCAATTCTTCTGGTCTGTAAAGTCTCAGTTAACAAATATTCTATACATTTTATGTGAGCTACTTTGTTTATAAGTTCTTTGATCTTGCTATTATCAGTATTCTCTCTCTGTTTTTGTTATTTTTGTTATTCTGATTCCAATTCCAATTGTCTTGAAATATTTTCACTCCTTTTTATTAAATTGGGCTGATTTGGGCCCTTTGGACTTCTTGACTATGTAAAAATCATCTGTTTACTGGACAAAGGGGTTGCAATCAAAATAATATAAAGCACTTATAAAATTTAGAAGAATAAAATAATTAACCATTTGTTTTTGACAAGAATAAAACAATTAAGCATCAAGAGAGATGGTTGCACGGCAGAGCCTGGCAAGCTATCCATGTCGTATTTGATATGCCAAATACAAGGAACAAATATAGACCTCATTCCCATGACCTAATGGAATGGTTTGAGGATTTTTATGTTCCTGGAGCTAGCAAATGCTCTTGGGTTACATTAGCATGTGACAGACACATGGAGATGTTACTGGTGCCCACTCGAGCAAATCAATGATCAACAGGAAGAAAAATGATACAAGTGATCACTTGATCACTTGATCACTTGAATTCCCTTATTCATTGATTTGCTCGAGCTGGCACCAGTGACATTTCCATTGGACCCTCAGTGCCAATGTAGCCCAATGACATCTGGTTGATTCAGGAATATGAAGAGCCTCAAACCGCTTCCTTCAGGGTCTTGACAAGGAAGTCTGACCATCTTGTAGGTGGGTGGCCACATGATCTTTTGACATCCCGTGGGATCCAGTCGGTAACGGCTCTAGTCCAGAGGTCGTCTCCAAATCGCATTACATGTCCAGCCCATCTGATTTCCGATGCCTTGGCAAAAGAGACAGTGTCCCTGATTCTGGAATAGTGATGGAGGTCAGAACTTGGATTCCTTCTCTCACTTGAGTGAGGCATGATATTCCAAGCAAAGCTCTTTCGATTCCTCTCTAGGAGACTCTGATAGCATTCTCATCCTGCTTCTTAGGGCCCAGGTCTCTGAGGCATATGTTAATGCAGGGAGACTGGTGGAGTCAAAGAGATGTGCTCGGAGCCGGAGGTTCTTTTGCCCTTTTAGCTATTTCTTCAATGCCTTTGAAGGCATTCCATGCTTCTCTCTTCCTCCTGCGCAGCTCAGGTTTTAGGTCATTAATCATGTTGACTTCTCAGACTAGGTACACATAACTGCTACATTCAGAGATATTTGTTCCATTGAGAGTGAATGTGGCCTCTGGAACTACCTGATTTTTAATGAACATATTTTTCTTTAGATTCCGCTGAATCTTTCCACATTCTCGTTCAAAGTCAGCCAGCATTTGTGCCACTTGACTAATGTTTGGTGTTATTAGAATGATGTCATCAGTGAAGCAGAGGTGGTGTAGTTGCTGACCATCTAACTTCATTCCCATTCCTTCCCATTCTAATTGTTGCAAGATGTTCTTGAGGGTGGCGCTGAAGTGTTTTGGTGAAATGGTATCACCCTGTCAAACCCCTCGTTTGACATCAATGATCACTTCTTTGTAGAATGGTGAGATCCTGGTGATGAATCCGTAATACAGCTCGTGAAGGATATTGATGTATTCGGTTTGAACACCCTGTTTGGCTAGGGCTTCGATGACTGATTCACTCTCCCCAGAATCAAAGGTTTTCTGTAAATCAATGAAAGTGAGACAGAGGGGCATCTTGGACTCCCTACAAACCTCAATGAGCTTGGTTGCTGTGAGGATATGGTTGATTGTGCTGAATCCTTTCCAGAAGCCAGCCTGCTTGCATGGTTGTCCTTCATCTAGAGTTCTGCCAATCCTGTTCAGGATGACTTGTGTAATCAGCTTGTAGATGACAGACAACAGGCAGATGGGGTGATAGTTGCCAATGTCATGAATGTCTCCCTTCTTGAACAGTAGAACTGTCCTGCTGGTTTTCCATTGGGAGGGTGCTTTGCATTCGAACAGGCAGGGTGTGAAGAGCCCAGCTAGTGTATTGATGAGTACCGACGGCAGATTATTCAGGTGTTCGGGTCTGAATTTGTCTGTTCCCTTCTTTACTGATAAGATGGCATGTCGGATTTCAGAAGGGAGAATGTTGGGAATGACATATCCATCCTGTGGAATTTGGTATGTGGACAGGTGGATGTGGCTATCAAAGAGATCTGAGTAGAAGTCATGGATAATCTTCTCCATTGCCTTTCTGGAATATGTGATAGATCCATCAGGGCATCGGGGCGCATATAAAGGACAGGCGGGTAGTGCGAATGCTTTATCTGGCTTCTGCTGCATCTTCCAGTATTTCTGCTCTTCTGTCTTTGAGGTCTTCTTTTATCACTTCTCTGCACCATTTCCAAGCTTGGACGTTAGCATTTGGTCTCCTGAGGCTCGCGCCTTGCCACATTGGTGAATAAGCTCGAGCACTTCTAAAGACTGGTGTCCTTTTTTTGTCTTTCTCTCGGCATTCTTCACACAATCATGGAGGTGCTGAACCAGTCGATTGTATTCTTCATCAATGTCGTCAATGGTGGTATCTTCCCATGTTGCTGCAATGGTTCCAAAGAGTTTCCAGTTGGGGGTCGTTCTGGGAATTCTCTTCTTAAACGTTGCAGCCTTTTCTCCCTGTTGCAGGAAGTAGAATTTTGCACAAAGGAGACGGTGGTCCGATCCTGTTTGGAATTTGGGGAAGACAGCAACATCATTCAGACAAAACCAGTTGATCGAAGATGATGTGGTCAATTTCATTGTGGAACTGTCCACCAGGAGATTCCCATGTCCAATGTTTCGCTTCAGCCTTCTGGAACTGTGAGTTCCCATGAATGGTCTTGGTGGACATGATGAACTCAGATAGTCTCTCACCCTGTTTGTTCCATTCTAGGCCATGGGACCCGATGTGAGTTCTTCAGCCGGTCTTCTTGGTCCTATCTTGGCATTAAAAACACAGACTATGATCTTGTAGAAGGTGTCATGTTTTTTTATAGAATTCCTCCAGTTCCATGTAGAATTTCTCAATTTCATCTCCTTTGTATGTGGATATTGGTGCGTAGACAATGAAGATAGAAATTGCTGGCAGTGGGCCACATCTTTTCTAGTGTAATCTTCCTATCCGATTTGTTAGGCATTCAAATGAATCAATGTTGACGGCCATGTTCGTGTTTACAAGAACACCAATGCCACCGACGCCTCTTTCTTTGCATGTTCCAAGGAGCATTTCTTCTCTGGTGTCAAATACAGCATGATGGGACTGATGCCTCCTCGTCTCAGTCAGGCCAATGATGTTGTACTTGATCTTTTGCACTTGCTCCATCAGATCCTCAATATATGCTTCCAATGCCAGCGTACGTGCATTGAAAGTACAGACAGTCATTTTAGTCCTTCTTCGTTTTGGCAGCCTAGGTTAGCCGTGAAATTTTATCAGGCACTGCTTGTTCACCTTTTTACTGCTGCCATATTAAGGGCTCTTTCGGAGTCAGTAAAATAAACATTTTTGTTACTGGTTTTGGCATATTGAACACACATCGGACAACCTGCCAGGTTCTGCCGTGTGGGTACTATACTTCTCATTGCTTTGTGGGGCTCTCTGAGAGGGGGTGGGTAGAATATTCATGGTAATATGGAGGTAAAGCACACAGCCACGCAGCGGCTGCGCCCAATGGGAAAAGCTAGTTTCTGCTCTGCCTGGTGTATCTGTGTCCGTGACTCAAGCATTCCTGGGCTTGAAATACTGTCCTCTGAAGGGTGGTTCTCTGTATACAAGTGATACCATCAAGAAATGGAAGAAATGTTTAATAGAAACTTTTTTAAAGAAAATATATATACCATTAGATCAATAAAAAGAAAACTATTATGGATTACTAATCACCAAGGAATTGCCGATCAAAACACTGAGTTATCACCTCTCATCAGTAATGCTGCAACCCATCAAAAAACTGAGTTGATATGGGCGTGAGGACAAATGACTCCTTATTTACTAGTGGTGAGGATGTCAATTGGACAAAACTTAGAAAATGTATAAGTAAATTTCTCAAATAAACTAAGAATTGCTTTTTATATAAGACAGTATTTCCGTTTATTGCTATCTACCTAAAAGACCCATAAACTCTTTTCATAAAAGACATCTGTGATGCTATGTTCATTGCAACACTCTCCACAGTAACCAAAACAAGATCTAAAAACAAATGATTGCAAAAGGAACTATGGTATATCTACATGATGTAGTACTACTTGGTTGTAACAAAATATATCATGCAATTTTTTCTTTATGGACCAGCAGGGTACCATGCTGAGTGAAGTCTGCCAGAGATAGAGAAAGGTAAAAGATCCTCTATCTCCTATATCAAACATAAATAAGCACAGTAAGCAAATATCAAATATCCAAAACTAAAAGAATCAGTGAACTTGTCTATAGATATGAGCTTACCATGAAGGAGAGAGTGTAAGGGGGGGTGTATTTTAAGGGAGATAATGAGATAATAGTGAATAGAATTGGACACTCCAGTAGGTACTGTGGTGTTGGAACGTTGTATGTGTGAAAACTTAACATTGATAGTTTTAAAATTAAAGTGACTAAAATAGTATTTTAAACCAACCTAGAACTGAGCATTAAATACAGGCAAAAGATACATATGACAACCCTTTAATGTACGTTCTGTAATCCACAATCTGGAAGGGAAGAAAAAGAGAAAGAGATAGAGAAAATGGGAAAGAAATAAAGAACTTACCATGGAGGTGGGCTGGGGGAGAGGGAAGGGAACCGGAGGCATTGGTGGTGGAAGATGGGCACTGGTGGAGGGATGGGTGCTGGAACACTGTACGACCAAAACCCAAATATGAACATCTTTGTGATTGTATATCTCACGGTGGTATAATAAAATACTTTAAAAAATTTGAGGGTTGGGGCCGTAGAGATAGTACAGTGTTTGCCTTCTATGGGCCAACCTGGATTTGATCCCTGGCATCCCATATGGTCCCTGTAATGCCAGGAGTAATTCTTGAGTACAAAGCCAGCAGGAACCCCTTGGTACTGCTGGGTGTGACTCAAAAAAAAGTGTCATGGTTGGTACATTAGTCCAAGTTTTAGAGCATATGCCTAATATGTGTGAGGTCCGAGTTTAATTCATGGTACCTCATGGCCCACCTGTAAATAGAATAATACCTACCAATAACTATACCTTCAGGTATACCTTTATGGCCCAAGCACTACTGGGAGACGATCCTGATCTCTGCATGGGGGTTGTCTTCTTTAAAGAAAATTTAGGAATCAAATAGTAGAATGTAAGGCACTTGATTACATGCAGTTGATTCTAGATGGAATCCTCAGAACTTTATATTGATTTCTCAGCACAAATTGCTCAAGCACTTCCAGAGCTCAAATAAAAACTTAAATCCAGATTATTTACAGCCACACACCACCCCCAAAAAAAATCTATACAAACATCCTACATGACATGACATTCAGGACTATAGCTGGACTCTGGGTGCCAAGTTTATATCTTGGTCCACATGAAGCTTCACCATCACTGTATCACTGTCTTCCCGTTCATCATCGATTTGCTCATGCGGGCACCAGTAACATCTCCATATGACCTGTCTCATGCAAGTAGAGCCCAAGGGCACCTGCTTACTCCAGGAACATAAAGAGCCTCAAACCATTCCATCAAGTCATGGGAATGAGGTCTACAATTGTTACTGGTATTTGGCATATCAAATACGACATGGGTAGCTTGCCAGGTTCTGTCATGCTGGTAGCATACTCTTGCAGTCATCTCAAAATCCAGCATTTATTGATGAACTGCTCAGTCGGTGTAGGGCCGAGTGAGCCGGGCTGTGATAGGCTGGTCTGCAGGATGGAGTTCTGACGAGAGGGAAGTCCGGATGTGGAACATGGAGGCCCTCATGGAGTTGGGGGCCATCTGGCTTTTTGTGAGGCTTTGGGCCGGATTAAAAAGACTGCTGCATGGGGCCGGAGCCATAGTCCAGCGGGTAGGGCATTTGCCTTGCACGCGGCTGGCCTCTGCCGGCCTGGGTTCGATCCCCGGCATCCCATATGGTCCCCCGAGCACCGCCAGGAGTAATTCCTGAGTGCAGAGCCAGGAGTAGCCCCTGAGCATTGCCGGGTGTGACCCAAAAAAGGCAAAAAAAAAAAAAGAAAGACTGCTGCAGGGTGCATCTGGATGAGCCGGTTGTGATAGGCTGGTCTGCTAGGTGGAGTTCTGACGAGGGGAAGTCCGGATGTGGAACATGGAGGCCCTCATGGAGTGGCGGGTCATCTGGCTTGTTGTGAGGCTCTGGACCGGATTAAAAAAGACTGCTGCAGGTGGATCTCGATGAGTCAGGCTGTGATAGGCTGGTCTATGACATATAGCTTCACCATATTTCAGTACAATCAGGGAATCTTGAACATCTAGAAAACTTGCACTCTCTATATTGTACCCCAGAATATGCACTTTGAATTACATTTTCTGATAGTGTTTATAACAAGATCGAATACTGAAAAATATCAAGTGTATTTTTTGGCAAATTTGAACATGTGACCTTATCTGGAGCATGAAACTAATTATAACATGTGCAACTTGTATAAATTTTTATGATGGCAAAATACTACAAATAACTGACATAGATTTCAGAGATGAAAGAATAATTTCAGGTAGAGAAGAAAGTGTTTTTCCTTTTGCAAATAGGAAAACACTATTTTAAGGGAGAAAATTAAGCCACTGATACTGCTAGTTTCCTTGTTTAAAGGACTAAAGGAAAAAACTTATCTGTGTCAGTCAAACTCAGAAAGAAGTGACACTCTGTACTAAATATTTAATGGAGGTCTATACACCTTAGAAAAGGTTTGACTGATCCTTTGGGGAAAGCATCTCCAGGGAAAAGAGGAAATACATTCCACTTAAACATTTATTGTAGTTATTTTAAGAATTTTTATGAGACCATGAATATCATTTAATATGCCATATAGCATCATGCATTTTCATATATTACATATAAAGAACATATTCTGAAACTCTATCCTAGTGAAGAATGACACTGATCTGAAACTAGACCCATTTTTATCTGAGTCCGACAATATTTTTTCATTAGCAGCAATTTAAATGGCTTTTTAGACTCTCGCTGAAAGAGTTTTATACTTTATTCTACTCATGATAAAAATAAATACTCATCTCCCAGTTTGACTTTATTCCAATGCTAAGCTCCTAACCAACTAGATTTTACATCACAATATTTATCTATGCTCCTCTCTTTTTTAATGTCAGTGGTAAATGTAATGCTACATCAATTCAGACTTCAGGAGATAACTGCTTCACTCTTCTCAGAAGCAACTTCAATGAAAGAACCAAGGATTGTGTGTCCTGGAAACAGACAGAACATCACTTAATAGATTTATATTGATGCTGAGAAAGAAGACACTTGATCTTTGCATACAGAACAGGTTAAAGAGGAGTATGCAGAACCTGGTCTATGGGCTTGAGAAAAGGATAAAAGGTGACGGGGGTGGCGTTGAGGACAAATGAGCCTCTGCTTCCTCTTTAGATTGGGATGTGTCTTAGTCAACCAATCACACAATCTTTTCAGAGTATAGATACTATTCTTACTTACAAAGAGCAATTACTATTTGGAAATATCCTATCAGCATCACTAAATTCTGCCTTATATGATAAATAATCATGTATAGGAGAAGTACTGTTGTTAATGATGGTGGTGATATCAAAGAGCCATTTTGCAAGTTTATATGGGCCCCAAAATAAATGAATAGGATTTGTCTGTGACTTTAGTCATTTGTTTGTTTTATTTTGTTGTTATGATATAGAATTGTATAAACCTCCAAAGAAAAATAGATTGAGATTCCTGTATCAAAATTCCTTTTTACTCCTTGATGTGATTCTCAAATTGAGTTGCACAATTTGATCACATGCACTTGTTTAAAAAATATAAAGTATGGGTCTTGATGCCACAGACAATATGGCGTCAAATTCCAGAAGCAAACCAGAACTGAGTATTGTTTAAAGAAATACACATGATGACTTCACCGCACAAGCAATGATGATCATTGTCATCTAAACAGTTTTTTGACTATGGCCCCCTTCCAATCTTGTTTCTGTCTTGAGACTCCTCTTGGGTAGATGACCAAAATATTAGCAAAGGGGTTGATGTTTAAAATATATAAAGCACTAATAGAACACAACAAGGAAACACAACCAGTCCCATCAAAAACTGGGAAATTAACAGCTTTCTCAGGAAGAGACACAGAGGGACCAAAATGTATATGAAGAAATGCTCTGCATACATATCATCAGAAAAATGCAAATCAAAAATAATATGAAATATACTCTTACATAAGTGAGACTAGAACACATGACAAAGAACAAAACAACTCACTTTAGTATGTGTGTGTTGAAAATACTCACTGTTGTATGAATGTCAACTGCCCCAACTTTTTGGGAAAACAATATGGACACGTCTCAAAGTACTAGGAATTGAGCTTCCATTTGATCCAACAATTCTACTTTTTTGTCATTTACGTCCAAAAGTTATACAGAAAAGACATTAGTGTTTCTGTGTTCTCTGCATTACTATTAACAATAGCTCAAATCAGAAAATAATCCAAGTGTCAAAGAATAAAGAAATAATAAAGACTGAATAAAGAAACTGACACATAAGCACAATAGACTACTACTCGGTTTTTTTAAAAAGAAGAAGAAATCATGAGATTTACTGCTACATGGATTCATCTTGAAAGTATAAGTAAATTTAGTCAGAATGAGAGGGACAGACACAGAATGATCTCTCTGAAATGTGGGACGTAGTAGGTGATTATCAAATGTCCATAGGCAACAGAAACTGAAAACTAGCCTTAACAGGAAGCTGCCATAGGCAGAGGAACTAGAAGAGGAACACATAGGGAGTGGTGAAGCAAAGGACATTCTTGTAGAATGTGTGGTGCTGGAATTTTTATGTATGAAAGCCTACTAATAATTTCTTTGCAAACCACAGTAACTAAAATTCAATTTTTAAGTCCATACAAATAAAGTAAGCATATATGATCAAAGCAGAATAGGGAAAATCGACACAATATGTGTAGTTACTAGAAGTTTCAGAGAAAAATAAAAAGCTGGCCTAGAATTTTTTAAAAATGAAAAATGAACTGTAAACAAACGTGGACAAAAGAAAGGAAAACCAGCTTGGCTCTCGCTCTAGTGAGTAGGTAGGTTTTCTGTTTTGAGTTTCTTTTTTTTCTGGGAATGGTATCTTTTGCGAAGCAATATTTATACTATTCTCTCCTCTCCTGACATCTCCTCTCATGCAGAAATGCTATAACGCTAATAATGTTTTATTACGGAATGAAATGAAGAAAGAAGATTATTGACCTAAGAAGAAATGAGTAAGAAAAGTTTTCTGGGCCTACCAATTGTTATTAGTTAAAGATGAGGTGAATGTATCACTGTCTTCCCATTCATGACTGATTTGCTCGAGCAGGCACCAGTAACATCTCCATATGACCTGTCTCATGCTAGTAGAGCCCAAGGGCACCTGCTTACTCCAGGAACATAAAGAGCCTCAAACCATTCCATCAGGTAGTGGGAATGAGGTCTATAATTGTTACTGTATTTGGCATATCAAATACGACAAGGGTAGCTTGCCAGGCTCTGCTGTGCGGTTAGCATACTCTTGCAGTCATCTCAAAATCCAGCATTTATTGATGAACCGCGCAGCTGCTTGCAGCCTCGCGAGCCAGGCTGTGATAGGCTGGTCTGCTGGATGGAGTGCTGACGAGGGGAAGTCCGGATGTGGAAAATGGAGGCCCTCATGGAGTGGCATGTGGTCAGAAGTGAATGAAGGAATAGAAACTGGAGAACAGTGAGAAAATCACACCAATAAATCCATGAAAACCTGGAAGAAAACAGATGGTATTCTTTCCGCTAATAATGTTCCTCCCTTTATCTCCTAGTCAAGGAAGAGTCCATATCCTTGGGCGCTTTGTTGAAAGTTCTTCATTATCACTTTCTTTCATTTTTTTCTAGTTCATCAAAATTCTCTTCAATACTTATGAATTCTATTGTGTTCTCTTTTATGTCATTTATAAAATACCTCTTTTATATTATTTAATCTAATTATTTGATAAATATTGGCTTCCTATCAGACTGTGAGATTCCCAAATTTATGCCATTTATTACAGACTATGATAACAGCAACAGAGCTGGTGCAGGATTACTAATTTTGGTGAAGATTCTACACACAAATTAACATTATTTGAATATAAAACCAATATATACTACAGTGAATTTTGATTTGAAGAGATCATGCGTAAATGAATCTCTGTAATATTAAAGCACTGTACAGCACAGTGAATCTTGACTTGAAGGGATTTAATGATACTGATCAAAATGGTCCTTGCATATCTTGTTAAAAAATGTACATTTCCCAGTGAGAAACAGAAAAATCTCTGAGATTATGAAATTCTTTAATAATCATTGGATACAAGCAATCCTACTTTAATGACATGGTTAACAATGATATAAAAGATAAATTTTAAAATTATAAAATATTTAAATTATATAAAATAGAAATAATAATAGAAGATAGATGAAGAGTCATGGGAACATCATAGTTATATAGGGAAGAATTAGCTTTGTAGTATGATATTTTATCATAATGTATATGATAAAATTTAAGCTTAGACATAAAAGGCAAATGAGACTGAGTATGAAAACTCCCTGCATTGTGACAGCAATACAATTCTATTATTTTAAATACTGTCTTTGGTAATTTTTTCGAAATATTTTTTGTTTATAAAGAAATTGTATGCCATTTCTCATGAGCATCAGCCATCATTGTGTCTTTGTTTTGAGCCAGTGCTTTGAGATAATTTATGGTAAATCCATTAACACAATGTTTTGCTTTAAATAAAATATATTTCTCAGGCACAAAGTCATATCCTGTCTTAATAAATGATGTTACAAAAATCTAAATATGTGATGCATCTTCAAATTCCTAAGACAATTTATTACGGAGCATCTAACTTCAGAATGGTACATAAATTATAACTGCATTGGAAATTATAAGGTTTTGATGAGCTTTACCGTAACTCTCATTTGAGAGAAATACTGCCATAAATAACTAAATTGACATTTAATGAGTTGACAAGAGCTCAGAGAACACTAGAGAACTGTGATTTGGGAAAAAATTTAAAGACTACAAGAAATAATTAGGACAGAGGTAAACTTTTGCACTTCCAGCACTCAGTCTGCTCGGAGAACAAATAGTCTGGCACATTCCATCTCTCCAAAGTATGTAAAAGCTGAGAGAGACAGCCTTGACCTGTGCAGGAACTAGGCGCTCAATTTTAATGCTCCAACTGAGACAAAGAATTAGTAGCAGAGGCATCTGTTCCTGCACATGGCTAACGAAGGACAAATCCTGTCTGTAGTGTGGTGGAGCACAAAGAGAGAGTGATCTGAAAATATAAATCACCCAGAAGATTTTCCCTGGAGTGTTAATAACAGGTCAGCAACTACTGTGAAAAGGAAGGAGACATTGAGAGCTCTGTGGGAAAGATACACCCCAATCTGCTAGACACCCACACTGCTTTCTTTGGGGAAGTAATTTCATTTCAATGTGTAATATATAATCTGGCTACAGACTCCATTAAATGTTTAATTAAAGTTAATGGAAACCTTCCCTTTAAAAACACAATTAAATACTAGAACACTGGGGGAAAGAAATTTACCCCCTTTAGGTGGTATTCTTTGAAAACAAGTGATTGTCATCAATGTTTATGAAAATCCCAAATGGAATTACATTAGCGACTTCATATTCCAAAACTGAGTTAAATGTAGAACGAAAACGTGCTTAGTTTTGAAGAACGAAAAAAACACTACTTTCATGACAATATTTTGTAAGAAATAAATCATAGTAATGGCTATTTGTGTTATTATTCCTTTCTGCATTGCTAATAAAAAGCGATGATGAGCGCAAAATATATATCAGATCCAGACAGCTAACAAATGAAAGGACTTCTTTTTGGGGAGTGTTCAGTGATCCTGGCTTCAGAGGACAGTGAGTATCTAGGACTTCTTAAATATTCAAGAAAGAGGTGTTATATTTGGTAGAGCTGGAAGAAAATTTGCACATTCAGTCTTATGGACCACTTGGTTTACTTAGAAACTCAAAAAGACAGTCAATGGCCTAAATGTGTTCTTAAACATTTGAACTTCAGTCTTGCAAAGTGAAATAGTGAATTGCTTCTTTTTAAGACTTCACTGATATCTAAGAACCAAAATAAAACAGAAACATATCTGTTTTATCTTAGATCACCAGGCACCATACAGGGGCTCCTTCAGTAGAACGACTATATATGCTGAAGAAATATAACTTTCCCAGGTGATTTATATAAGAAAAGTTATTTTATACAGTACTAGAATATGATTGGTGTGTAATACAGTGTTTTCTCTATTGATTTTTTTTAAATTCTTTTCATTGTTTCCTTACATTACCATCACACAGGAGATAGAAGCACAAATGCATGTTGTATTGTAGAAAATGTTCAGGAAAAATGACCAGGGGAGAAGAATGTCTTAGGTATTTGAGCAATTATTGGCATTCCATGTTAGAATTTGTGTTAATTTTAGCATATGTGCTAATTCAGAAACAAAGAAAACCAAACAATGAGCAATATATGCAAGAATTGTACTGGTTTGTGTTCCAGACTGTTGCTCAATTGCAAGCACTGTAATTTATCAAGAGAAATTAACCAAGTCAAATCATAAAATTAGGGAAGTAACTTTTTCTGAAAACTTACAGACTCCCATTTATTCCAAAACAGCATAAATATAAGGAATTTCTGCTTCCTTTTTGATTGGCCTAAACTCAAAACTTATTTGCTAGCACAGTATTTACTTGAAAGTCATAATTTCCCTATCTAGTAAAAATATAAAAGAAGACGCAGAATAAAAGATAAACTTAATGGTATGAGAGAGATGAAAATATACATAATATAATAAAGGAAATAGATTTACAATTATTGATAACAACCAGACCAGTAGCTCAAGTCAGACAATGTGAGGGGAAACACTGAGAAAGGAGAGCTGAATAAGACAAAACAAATAATAATCAGAACAGAAATATAAATACAGAATCAAATTTCTAGCGGGCACAATTTTTTTTGTTTCTATTTTTCAGTATTCATAGTAAAACAACACAGAATGGCAGTATACAGAAGATGGTAGATTTTAGAAAAGAAATAAATTTGTGCAAAACTGTTATTGTTCTAAAATTTACATCACTTTCTTTAAAATCACTAGGCACTATAAATATGGAGATTTTGACTAGCATTTATTCTTGTCTTGCAAGCAAGCAGTTAAGAGAAGAACAACTTCAAATTCTAATGTTCTTTTCTATCTAAGTGTTGCAGTACACTGTTGCCCAGAGCCTCTGCATCTTGCCTGGAGTTACCTCCTTCAGGCCACTTTATGGATATGGACAGGAAGACAGTTTGGATCTGTGAATATGAGGCAGTATATCTTACCATGTATTCTATGTTAGTTGGTATAAATATTTTCTCTCATGCAACCACAATCATCGTGAGACTAGATAGATCTTACCAGAATTTTTAATCTGGTTATGTTGGATCTCTATAATCTTGCTATAATTAGGCCAGAGAGAAATGCTGTTTGCCTCCAAGCAAGCAAGTGTAGGTCTCTAAGTTTAAAGGCTAGCATACAAAGCAACTATGAAGTAAAGACAAGAAACTTCTGTAGGCTTGGAGAAATATATACCTGGCTGTAGAATATCCATTGGTACAGATGCATGCCTTTGTATTCAGAGATACAGTTCATCTCAAATGCCCGTCCCCCATCTGCATAGGGCCTACTGGAAAACCAAGAGCCTGCAACCTTTGCTGGGACAATATTAACATTTCAATGGAACTAGGTGAGGTCCTGGGAGAACGTACCTGAAGACAATTGACTCTAACTTCTTTCCTTTGATGTGGGCCAATCTGGACTGAAAATATATAAAGCCTGCTCTCTTTCATGTCTTTTCTCCTCTCTCTCTCTCTCTCTCTCTCTCTCTCTCTCTCTCTCTCTCTCTCTCTCTCTCTCTGCTCTCTGCCTCTGTTATCCTCTCCATTCTCTTCCCTGTTGGGCCTTAGCATATGGTGGCAACCATCTTGGTCTAGGATTCTAAACCTACACGAGGCCAGGGCTCAGCTAGAAACCTAAAGTTTGGGGTTTTCCTATTGTTGAATTGTATACCAGAACAAGTGTGAGTAGGCTTTTTGAAATTTTGCTGGATGCCCATGTCTTTCTCTCTGTCCGCAGGTCGCTGATCCCCTGAGGTAAAAGGGGATTCCTGAATCTGCTCCCAGGTTTTGTTGGGGAACCCAGTGATCTCCAACATTTAGGAGGAACTCTAGGGGACCAGATCAATAGTACAATGTGGAGGGCATTGCACACTGCAGACTGCCTTGCACACTGCAGACCCATGTTCAATCCCGGCATCACTTATGGTCCCCTGAGCACCACTAGGAGTAATTCCTGAGCCAGGAGTAACCCCTGAGAATTGCCAGGTGTAACCCAAAAAGCAAAAAATAAAAAAAAAAGGAGGAAATCTAAAAGCAAAAAAATTATTGAGACATCTCTTCTCTTCATGGAACATATAGCACTCATGTAAATTCCTGTTCCTGTTTATATTACCTCTAAATCATAACTCAATCTCATTCATTTTCAACTGTCTCATTATTATGCTAGAGCAATCCCATTTCATCCATTTGCTGAAGATCTATAACCTTCTAACTAAATCTCTCAGAGTACTTCAAAATTCTGCACATTCTGATTTTATCAGAAATTGAAATTATTATGTTCTGTAATCCATAGTCTGGAAGGGAAGGAAAGAGAAAGAGAGAGAAAGGGAAAGAAATAAAGAACCTGCCATGGAGCGGGCTGGGGAAGGGGAGGGACGGGGGATGTTGGTGGTGGGAGATGGGCACTGGTGGAGGGACGGGTGCTGAAACACTGTATGACCAAAACCCAAACATGAACTTTTTAATTGTATATCTTTTATTTGTATATCTCACGGTGGTATAATAAAATACTAAAAAAAAAAAGAAAATAAAATAAAAAATGAAAAAAAGAAATGAAATTATTATATTTGGGGTTGGAGCAATATACATGCAGAGGTAGGACACCTGCCTTGCATGTGGCAGACTTAGGTTCAATCCTGGCAGAATACGTGGTCCTCCAAAGCCCACCAGAAGTGATCCCTGAATGCAGAGCCAGGAGTAAGTCCTGAGCACCACTGACCCTCTCTCCCCAATTATGATTTTAATGATAAACTAAAATTAACTTATTTCTTTATTTAAAACAGTATAATAATTTCCTCCTTTAACTTTTTTTATCTGTTTTGTATTAAACACTTACTAAACCATAATTCTCCTAAATGAGGTATGTATGGTTCTCTACTAAACTTCATCAGCAAAGTAGTTTTATGCTACTCTTGTTCATATCGGTAAAGGTTAGATTAGTGTTTACTCTATCCAACATTTTAAGTCAAGGGGCTGCTCTGATTATCCAACACAACGGTTTGAAACTGTAAACTTGAGGACTCTTTTAAGTATATCTGAATGAGATTGTTCCTAAGTAGTTGTGAATTGAAGCTGCAAGTAGCTTAATCTAAATCACAGCATGAGTAATTGCAATAAATACTCCTCACATAGCTAACCATTCACCAGAGGACTGATCATTGACTATCTTGTACCTCTAGACAGGAATTGTGAATGAGGCTCCGAAGAATAAACATGTTGATTTGTGAGCTCACAGTGCTTTTGGTATCTGATTAGCTTATCTCCAAATTGACAAAATGGGTCCTATAAAATTAAATATTACTTTTCATTTCTCTTGATTAAAAAGTAATAAAAACATTTTTAAAAAATAACTTCAAACATAATATGATTTAAGCTGTCACAAAGCAATGCATTATTCATACTTAATTTTTGATGTAAGCTTACTTAAACCTTTGTTCCCAACTTAAATTCATGATGCATACACACTTAAACCTTTGGGGCCAGAGCGATAGCCCAGCGGGTAGGGCATTTGCCTTGCAGCGGCCGGCCTGTGTCGGCCCGGGTTCGATCCCGGCATCCCATATGGTCCCCTGAGCACCGCCAGGTTTAATTCCTGAGTGCAGAGCCAGGAGAAACCCCTGAGCATCACCGGGTGTGACCCAAAAAAAAACAAAAAAAAAGAAAAAAAACCCTTTGTTCCCGACTTAAATACACTGCTACTTTGCACTATCTTGTTGTGGCCACACCCCAATATACAAGGCATATGCTCACTTAGGCACAACTCTGGTTTCTATAATGAAGTCTGTGATCCCACCAGTGACTTAACTGCGGCATGGAGGGAAGAGACTGTCACTTTCTCCCTCTCTTCCTCTGCCACTCCAGGATCCAATGGGAAGGTTAGGACTGATTAAGTCCACGATGAACCCTGCTACCAGACCTCGAATACCACCAGCCTATGGGGTAGTCATCAAACACCTGATGACTGTTTGGTCTTCTCTGCAGAGGAGCTGATCCCCACCACCCAATTTTTTTCAGGGAGCCCTGGACTCAGGCTAGGGTGAGGTGATGCTATAACAGAAAGAAAATTCAGCCCTAGACTTTACCCAGGTTTTTCATGTTCTTTGCCTTCTTCCTGGCAGAACACAATTTCAGGAGGAGACTAGCAGTGAAGTAAAAACAGATTTTAATTGGAGACTTATAAAAAAGGGGAAGGAGGCAAGAAAGTGAAAGAGAGAGAAAACACATCTCAAAAGGGGAAATACTAACTACACATGTTCTCCGGCATCACATGTGTTCAGTCACATGGATGCAAGCAGCACATAGGTTCAGTCAGCATATGCATGTGCTTTCGTTTGTCCAAGGTGGCTTTTAGAGATTTTATACCAAGCTACCCCACAATGGGGCTTCTAGCTAAGAGTTGTGGCTAAGGTGGTTGCCAAAAAGGGTAGGAGCTGGGAGTGGCCTTCTTTTATTCATTCATTAATCCATTCATTCATTCATTCATTCATTCATTCATTTGCTTTTTAAATCAGACCCAGCAATACTCAGGAGTTACTCCTGGCTCTGCACTCAGGAATTACTCCTGGCGGTGCTCAGGAGTCCATATGAGATGCCAGGGATCGAACCCAGGCGGGCACGGGCCTGCCGTGTGCAAGGCAAATGCTCTATCCAATGGACTATAGTTCTGGCCCAAGGGCCTTCTTTGAAAAATACCTTTCTTGACCTCTGTTCAGGCTGGATCTCCTCTTGGAGGGTGGGTCCAACCTTCTCTGGTCTGGGCTAACTCCATGTAATATTTTATCAGACTCCAGTTCTGTGTTCAAGTACTGATGGCCTTAGGGCCAGGTTGTTTACTACCACCTAGTAATTCCACTGCCTTTGGGCCCTTTCCTGTCTCTCTATGTCAGTTAAGATATTTCAAATAAAAACAGCAAATGTGTTTACTTGTTTTGGTTTATATTAGCACTGACTTTCTAAATTGTTTTGTTGCATAAAAAATATGATTGCTGTAAACATCACAAATTCCATTATTTCTCAATGTATTTTTGTGTTTTGGGGCATATGTTACATGACTAGGAATAAGAAATAAATTGACTCCAGGCCAGAGAGATAGTTAGCTGCCTAGGGCAGCAGGAGGCCTGCTTCAATCCCTAGCATCTTATGGTCCTACAGCCATGAGTGACCTCCTCCAGTGCCTACCCCCAGGGCACAAAATTCTGTGTAATTCCTAGGCACTGCCTGATAAGGTCCCAAAATGCAAACTAGCAGACAAAAAGATAGAAAACAAACTTACCTAAATAGTATCGTTTATGCTAGATACACCAAATTTTAATACTTAAACTAACTACAGTTTCAGGCTTTCACCAAAGCAAAAGCTAGGAGGAAAAAAAAAAAAAAAAACCTAGTCTGCTCTAGGGAGTCATTTGTATGATAAGATCCCCAGACTTTCTATGACAGAATATGGGTTTGCCTGACGTTATTCTTTTCTTCTGTTAATGGTCTTTTCCACTTATTTTGGCTACACAATCATCCATTCTGAATAACATTTTATGCACCTTTCTACTTCCTAGAAGAGTTGCTGATCAATTTGTGATTCATTCAAAACAGAATAGTAAACCCTCAAAATTGACTCAGTTGAATTTTAGTTACTTAAAATTGCTATATGTCAGCATGGGCTCTAATTCTTGGTGGTTAAAAAATTAAATTAATTTTGCCCCCAAATAGTTCCTTGGGACTGCTCCAATCCATAAGAATATAATGGATCAATGAAAGAGAGAGTTGGATTGTTTCAATTATAATAAAACCAGTTTACTATAGAATATCCATATTAACATATATATGAACAAGTTTAAGTTCCATTTTCCCAAGTAATTTAAAAATGCCTTTAATGGAAGATTCAACTAAATCAAGCAAAAATGCTAAATATGTTGATCATCTGTTGGGGAATGCTGCCGGGGTCCCCAACAGTGCCGGGAAGTGAGTTCCCTTTTACCTCCAAAGCCGGCGGGAATGATGAAGACTCAGGAATCTGATGCAGTTTTAAAAGGCTTTACTTATCACAGGTTCAGGCATACAAGCCAGCAATAAGAAAAACCCGGTGCTTAGGAGTCTCTGCTAGAACCTCAGCCATGTGTTTTCCAAAATTGTGGCCACCACGTGTAAAGGCCCTGAAAGAGGAGACAAAGACAAGACGCCCAAGAAGAGTGAAAGCCCAAAAGAGAGCCCAAAAAAAAAAAAGAGTGAGAGAGGAAAAGGCTGGTTTTTTTTTTCCCACCTGGGGGGCCGGCCGGAAAGGCTGGTTTTATACCCCTGCAACTCAGACCTTCCACTAGTATGGGAAGCAGGAAGGGTCAAATGTCCTTAGGTAATTTCTTCCAGCACCTCACCTAGGCCCTATTATATGCTAATGTCTTGAGCCAAGATCTTCCTGGAAAAGCCTTTATAGGGTAGAGAAGGGGGTTTCTGAGATGGCATGTCTCTGTACCAAAGACTAATACTAATGCCAGTTAATTATTTCTCCAAGCTTTCACAAGAGTCTCATCTACTTCAGGGTGGTTTTGTACTTTAGTTGTCTTTGAGTTATCAGGGAGCCATGTTTGCTTGCTTGGAGGCAAACAGCATTTCTCTCTGGTCTAATTACTTAGAGATCCAACGTGGCCAGGCAAATATGCTGGTAAGATCTAGCTAGTCCCACGATGATTGTGATAGCATGAGAGAATATTTATACCAGCCAGTATAGAATACATGATCAGATAAACTGCCACATTTAGACTACCCCCTATCTATGAAGTGATCTGCAGGAGGCAATCCAGGGCAGATGCAGAGGCTCTTAGAGGAGTCCTGCAACAATTATTTATACTCTAGTTGTTCTGTTACACCATTTCCATGTATGCCATATATATAAAGAAGGATATTTTAATATCAAATATGTCAAATTAATATTCAAAACTGCATGATTTTAGAACTTACATATGAGCTATACCTTTTCTTCATGTGGTATCTTAAAACTGTATCCAGAGTACAGGGTATGAAGACCAGATATTACTACTATCAGTTCAAAGAAAATGCCATAAAAATTTACATTATGTGACTCACAATATTGATGTTATTGTATTGGCTTATTGCTTTGTGTTTTATTGGACATCATCAAACTTCAAAATATACATTTTCTTTTAAAATATTGATTGAATATTAGGGATTCTTTACTACAATTCTCTTTTTTAGAATAAAAATTGAATATATATGTTCCTATATTCTGGTTATAGAATCTAGTATTGCAGGAGCCTACTGCTACTCCAAGATATTCCAGGGTGTAAAGTAATATACCCACTAAAGGGAGACTATATTCAATCATAGCTACTTACTGTGACACTGTCACACACTTTGGTCCCTCAGTGAATCAAGCATAGATTAATGTAATATCAAAATGATCTGGTCTTTTTCAGGAAAAAATCTCAGGATGTAATTTGTTACAAAACATAGCTGATGTACCTGAGTGAATATAAAATTCTGTAAACTTCTTTTTTTTTTTTTGCTTTTTGGGTCACACCCAGTAATGATCAGGGTTACTCCTGGCTCTGTACTCAGGAATTACTCCTGGGGGTGCTCGGGGACCATATGGGATCCCGGGATTGAACCTGGGTCCGATGTGTGCAAGGAAAACGCCTTACCGCTGTGCTATTGTTCCGGCCCAAATTCTGTATACTTCTAATGCCTGTTTATTCTCCATAGAAATGCCCCTTATATTTTGTCTCTATGTTTCCTCTGTAGAGCTCTCTTTCGCTCCCTTTTTCTTCCCCTCTTCACGGTTATTCACAACTTCCAGGATGTAACAGTTACAATACTGTGTACGCAAATGTATCAGCAAAACATTTGCGGACTAGGAGGTGGATTTATAGCTGCAATTAATGTTACTGTACATTGTTCCTAAATATAAATGTATTGGCCTGCAAGGACAAAGATTATAAGTCTGTTCTTGAAATAAGAGAAGTTAAGAATGAGATGAACCTAAGGTTCTCCAATCTTAAAGTCAATGTTGGCCTGTGCCTTGCAGAATCTACAGAATTGCACATTTCCTATGATTTCCTTTCCTTACCAAGACTCTCTACAAGGGTTTAGAGGGGCAGGACATAGAGAACAAAAACCTCATATTGACTTAAGAGTCAAGACATAACTTTGTGGTTTCTAGGATGCTTTTAAGACTTCATTGTGGTATGTAATGCAATGTGATTTGACCAAGCTCCGCTGGAAGCTATTTCCTACATAGTAAACCTATTAGAGATCTCAGTTGCTTCCTCCAAAGATATTAGGAAGGCCTAAATATCTTTAGGATTCTGATAAACAGGTCAACTTTATGCTGGTTAAACATAGGATTGAGAGATAGAGTGAATCAACAATTCAATAGAGCATGCAAAATACAATCCATAAGTTTTCGGTCTGCAGAGGACAATGAGTATCTGTTGGTGTTAGGGAATTCTATATGTAACACTATTTCCTTTACCTCTTTCATCCATGTCTATGCTGAAATGGTGAAATAGGAAGGATTAGTGTAAATAAGTACTATCATAAAATTGGTGATAGGGTGATGCAAAAGGGATTCAAGACACTAAGGGTGGAAATTACACAAACTATGCAGAAATCCATTAATCCTAACCAATTCATAGAACACAAAGGCTTATAGAATAAAACATTAATATAAACTTACATCTAAGATAATGACTCCATATATTTCTCATATCAAATCATATCAAATATGACATGGGTAGCTTGCCAGGCTCTGCCGTGTGGGTAGCACACTCTTGAAGTCATCTCAAAATCAAGCATTTATTGATGAACCGCATGACCACTTGCTTGCGGCCGCGTGAGGCGGGCTGTGATAGACTGGTCTGCTGGGTGGAATTCTGACGAGGGGGAAGTCCGTATGTGGAAAATGGAGGCCCTCATGGAGTGGGGGTCGTCTGGCTTGTTGTGAGGCTCTGCTGGGGTGGCGGGCCAGGGCTAGAACCAGCCATCCCTCCTGGGCGACTCTTGAGTGGCTAGGCACAGGGAGAGCCTGTGCAGCTCTGCCCTATGTCTGTGAGTATTTGATATGCCAAATACCAGTAACAATTATAGACCTCATTCCCATGACCTGATGGAATGGTTTGAGGCTCTTTATGTTCCTGGAGCAAGCAGGTGCCCTTGGGCTCTACTTGCATGAGACAGGACATATGGAGATGTTACTGGTGCCCGCTTGAGCCAATCGATGATGAACTGGAAGACAGTGATGACAGTGATGATATTTCTCATGGATAAAGACTTAAAGAGATTTCGGACTTTCCTCTTAAACTGCAGTTTCCTCTAAGCATACATGTAGTCCTGACACCCAACTCAGCAACAAAAAGTAAGAGACCAGTCCTAGACAGATAAGCATACAGATAAGTTTATAAACTCATTCACAGGTATAATTCATTTCCAAGTAGTACATGACCATAGAATTGTTTTCACACTCTTTAGAATTTATTTACTGCATAATAACTTTTCTTTTAATTAGAGATATTTCTAACTCATGAAATTATTTTGCTATTTGATATTCTCATACACTAGGACAAGAAGGTTTTAGTTTTAGTAGTTTATGAATATACAGTATTTGAGTTGTCATATTTCCTTTATTCTCAAATTAATAAATGTTACAGCTGCCCTAAGAACAACACTGTTAGAACCTCAGAAGTATTTTTTGTCACCTTCAGTGTCGTAACCTTGCTCTTTAAAAAAAAACTTGAAATAAGCTTTATATGAAATAAGCTTTATAATATGCTATTATAGTGTAGCAAGTCTATGCAGAACTCAATCCCCAGACATAAAAATGTTCAATCAGAAATATAATATGTGAGAATTCATCTATTTTGAAAAGAATATAAAAGAGACAGTTGGTGCCAAATGAGTGAAAAATAAGGGAAGAATTATGAAGCATGCATATTTTAGATACTCGGTTTGAGAAGCCTGACTCATAAAAGCTCAATAATGTTTCACGTAAGTTTGAGTACTATTATTCTCTTTTCTGTAAATCTAATGCTAATGATTTTACTGAATACTTACATGAGCCTTCACACATGCGTGTGTGCAAACACACAATACAGGTACACATACATTCTCACACACATGCACGCACACACACATACACCACCTTAACCTTCTGATTTATAGACTTCTCAGTTTCCTAAGTGCTAACTTCAAGCATTCGGTTGTTCAAGCCTTAGAAATCTAAACATCTCTATGACTCTCAAACTCCATACTCTATCCTCTTGCAAGTTATTTTAAGAGTACCATCACAATTACCAAACCTTATAAAGAATCCTTAACCCCACTTCTTCAGATTGTCAATATACAATAAAAAGTGTGATTCTATTAGAATCTGAATCAGATCATCACACATCTGAAATGTACCAATTACTCTGCATCTTAATCTAAATTACTTGTCACTTGTCACTTGTCTTTCCATTGTTCATTGATTTGCTCGAGCAGGCACCAGTACTGTCTCCATTCATTGGGAATGAGGTGCATTATTGTTACTGTTTTTGGCATATCAAATACACCACAGGTAGCTTGCCAGGCTCTGCTGTGGCTCTGGGTTCATCCCAGGGACCCAGTGGGCCCAGTGTTTTACTATGTCAGACCATCAACCATGATCCATCCAGGGCCCAAAACCAGAGCCCAGGGTATAGACAAACCAGTCTCCTGTCTGCCACCTACCAATGCAGCCAGGCACTGCAGCCACACCTGCAACACCCTGTGGGGCAGGTATCTTAATCTAAGTAAAAAAAAAATACTCCCCAGATGTGCAGTGAGATTCAAACTGATCATTTTAATCTGTAGTTGGCCTGTCTCTAAGAAATAATTTCCCATTCTCATAGTCTATATTCTGCTGCAGACATATCTGCTTATATGTTTGCCACTCATATCTCTCCACACAATTCTCCCCCACAATTCTTTCTGGGTAACTGCTTCTGCATCTGCTGGTCCTTGATAAATTATCGCCCTAAATGAGTTATTAAATGTTTAAGTTTGATTTAAGTCAGAATGTCCTACTATCAGAAATAAAGTCTCGGTGGTGGTCCATTCTGAAGCTGAAATATTTAACCTCACTTGGAAAATGACTCAACACAGACTACTTGAACAAAAACAAACAGGGTGTAAGAGATGTCAAAATAGAAAGTGTCTTTACTCCATGAGACCCTCAAACCAAGATACAAAGGAAGGTAGAGAGAGAAACAAACAAACAAAACAAAACAAAACTCCCAAAAGCCCAACCAAAACTATGGGGTGCAGCTTACAAATGCTCTAATTAAACTTAGCTAAAGTGAGGGAAGCATAATGGAGAAAGACATGTTGCTGAACATCAGTGCTAAAAGGTATGTTTGAAACCATATCAGCAACAGTAACGTAAACCACAGAACAGAAACATAAAACAAACAAACAAAATCAAACCCTTCTCTTAGAGGCAGACAGATAGGTGAGAGGCAAAAGGGGGTGGGGAGCAATTGGTGGAAGGAATTCGGTACTGGTGAAAAGGTCAAAGCTTGAAACATTGTAAACATGTATGCTTGAAACCCTATCATGAATAACTGTAATTTCATGGTGACAAAATTAAAATGAACAATGTCTGACAAGATTGTTTACTCCATTGTAGTCAGCCAGTAAGGAGCTGGAGCAGGCTCTTGAATACTAAGCAAGATAATGCCTGCTCCAGCCACCTGAGAGTGCCAGAGTAGGCCACCTGCCTAAATCACATCTTATCTTCTCTAGAACATCAATAAATACTTCATTTTTGCTCTGCTTCATTTCCACATCACCATTATTTGAAATTTTGGATGGTATGTGTCTCACATTAGTCATCACTTATTTTAAAAATAAATAAAATAAAATTAAAATGTGTTGGCAACATTAGTGGAAATTCCAGGTAATTAGTAACGCTCAGAGCAAATCAATCCATTAGGTGATTACCTCCCTTTCTTCATCTTTGAAGTTTATGATTCATTTAACTATGTGCCCTATACATTGCATATTTTACTTATCTATTGGGATTTTATATCTCTTCAGTCTAGAAAGTAAGTCTCATAAAATTTCATAGCCCCCTAAGCAAAGGTACTTTGGCTTCTTGAAAACTTCAACAAGCCCTATATTTGGAAATATGTTTGGGGCCAATACAATTCAATTAAAAATCAGTTAACTAATTGTATTTTGGTTTTTATTATTTTAATGAATGATAATGGGTCTCTTTTGCTTGTTCTATCATGTATTATTTGGTCAATGAATGTTAGACTGAGGAAAATAAGAATGGACTAAAAATATGAAAATTCTAGCATCAAAATTTCCAATTTTTGTCTTTTCACTTGACATCAGCATAAAGATTTTCCACAAATCACATGATCTTCAGTATCTAGCCTCAAACCCGTGATAATAATTTTGAGTTATCTTGGCCTACATTGACAGTCCAAAACTATGAATTTAATAACTGTTTTGATAGAAATGAATACATTTTATATATTTTATATAAGAAAAGGAACTTTAATAGAAATCAAGATTTGAACTTTGTTATTATTATTATTTTGAGCTTCAGTTAAATACTGGCAAAATATTAGACCATCCTTCAAATAGAGACAGCTCCATTGTCACCAGGCATTGCCAAATGCTACTAGGAACAAAATAATTTCTTCTTAAGAATTATTTATCAAGAAGTTACTAATACATCGTACAAACAACATAGTACAAACAACTCCTACAAACAACAGTAGGTGCTCAGAAAACACAATGGAAAGGACATTAAATAGCAAAGACAACACAGAAGTATTGTCCAGCAAACAGATCATTCACCCATAATCACATTAGTAATACCATTGTGACATATAGCAATTATCATAGACTGACTTTGATTGATCTTTTTTTTTCTTTTTGGGTTCCACCTGGCAATGCTCAGGGGTTACTCCTGGCTCTGCACTCAGGAATTATTCTTGGTGGTACTTGGGGGACCATCTGGGACCCTGGGTTGGCCTGGGTTGGCCTGGGATCGAACCTGGGTTGGCCATGTGCAAGGCAAAAGCCCTCCCAGTTGTGCTATCACTCTGGCCCCTGATCTACCTTTTGATAATTCCATTTGATTTTAAGTTGTAAGAAGCAATATGTAACATTTATTTGTGCCTGCTCTTGGTTCATGTTTGGGTGATAAGTCCAAAACAGTGTCTATTGGTGGGGGTTGGAGCAATATTATAGCAGGGAGGTCAGTAGTACATCTAGATTCATTTTCTAGCACCCCATATGGTCCCCCAAGCCAGTCATCCCTGATAACAGAGCCAGGAGTAATATCTGATAGCACAGACAGATGTAACCCCAAGACAATAAATTAATAAAATAGTAAACATGGGGCATTGGATGAGGTAATTTTACATTGGTAGTGGGATTGGTGCTACAACACTGAATGCCCAAAACAATATCACAGACAACTTTCTCAACCCTGGTGTTTGATGATTAGAAAAATTAAGTTGATTGATCACTTGATCACTTGATCACTTGAATCCCGTTTTTCATCGATTTGCTCGAGCGGGCGCCAGTAACATTTCCATTGGATCCTATCACGTGCCAATGTAGCCCTATGGCATCTGGTTGATTCAGGATTATGAAGATCCCCAAACCGTTCCTTAAGGGTCTTGACAAGGAATTCCTGACCATCTTGTAGGTGGGCAGCCACCTACAAGTTATAGTATAAGTTTATACTTAATTATAAAATTAGTATGATTAATTTTATAAGTTAATACTTTGAAATTTTCATTAATTTTAATGGTCAAGAGACTTCTCATTCTCTCTTCTGTTAACTTGCCTTTTAATGTCTACAATTTTCTCTCAATCACATGACAGATGGAAAGGATATGAGGGCAGCAAGCTGCCATAATGCTCCCTCCCTTTGTCCTTTGATGGGGGTGGAGCCAGAGGTGCTAAACATGGCTGGGGATCCTGCAGAACCCCAATGTCTCAACAGTTTGTTAGTTTAAGAACTATAGCAATCTTCCATTGTGTTACTACTTGATTTTTAATCAGGAATTATTCATTTAGGATTACTATTTTCCTTGACATTGCATATGGATCATCATAATCTACCATGACCAATATTGGGTCAACGACATGTTACCTCCTAATAGGCATACATTTTTGTTCATTTTATCTGGAAAGCAGATTTTGTTAGAATATAAATAGACAATATAGTTTTTTTTTCACTGAAATGTTGCTTTGGGTTTCTTAGTCACATCTAATTGCTCAGGGGATATTTCCAGCTCTATGCTTGGCAATTGTGCCTAAGTTTGTGTTTGGGAATCATGGGATAGAGAGGTCCAGCATACTGAGTTTTCTTTCCTGATTTAAAACAAATTTTTAATTATGTTACCCAAGTAATAATGTGCACATTTTAGTTTCCATTTCAGTCAGTGATTTATTAGCCTAATTGATTCATATATTATTATGCAATATAGAAAATTTTAGCCATAATCTGTATGGTAAGTGAAAGATCTCCAAATATATGAGTTTACTGTATCCAATAGTTTCAATTCCAGTTGCTATTTTATTTCTGTCAAAACAGATTTTGGTCTAGTGAAAGAGAGGATGTAATTGTGCTCTTTGGGCATTTTAACCCATTCTTTTTTTAAAATAAGGCAAATATGTGATAGACAATTTAAGGGAGAGTAATTACCTGACAATAGCTTTAAAGCTGGCAATGGAACTCACAAATCACTTTTTCCTTACATGCATGACTGAAATAATTTAATTTCTCTATACTTATACATTTTCTCTAGGAAAGGGGAGAACTAACATTGACCTACAGCACTGTTAACAAATAAAAATGATTGCCATTTTCTCATAAGATGCAATGCACTAGGCAGATGCAAATGTTAAATGTGGCTATAAATCTTATGGAATATATTCATCACTGTTAAATGCTTAGATGTAGCATTATCATAAAATTAGTTCACATTTCTACTGAAAATGATCTATTAATGAAGCCACAGTAAAGTGCATTGATTTTTGAATGAAAAGGTTCAGTACTTCTGAGTAAAGCCAGTGTGTTGAACTGAAATCTATTAAAAAATGCATGACCAGCTAGTGAGTGGTAGAACAATGAACAGGTCATTTTAGCCAAAGACAAAACTCACTTTTTTAAATATATTGTCTTATTTCTATATTATAAAGCTGTTATTTCTGATTTCCAAATAAAATGGTATTATAGAACGGCAGTATTTGGCACAAATTATTGTACATTGAACATTAGGTTATATAATATACACTATTTTGTATGATAATATCACTATAATATTATGTATAATATTATAGTGATACTATATTGTCAGGGAGCTGCTGGGGTCCCCAACAATATCAGGAAATAAGTTCCCTTCTACCTCTGAGACCAGCAGGAATGGATGAAATCTCATGAGTCCAGCACAGTTCCAAAAGGCTTTTAACTAATTATCAATAATAATAAACAAACATAACCACTATAATCCAAGGTAATGGGATTCCCCAGACCTCTAGCTCTTGGTCAGAACTTCAGCCATGCACTCAGTCCCAAGTCTCCCACTAAAGTGGATGATGTACCTCAAGTCAGTCCCCTTATATATCCTAAAGGAATAATCCTTTCTTCAGGGGTAGTGTCAACAAAGATCAAGGAATCAGCTTCTAGGTGTAGTGTAGGGTGGTGCCACATTAGGGTGGTGCCACATTGTTTTAGGTCTAAACAATTATGCCAGTGACTAGGTTATCTCTAAGTGAAAAACTGGAAAGAGACACAGAGAGAGCTGGTATAAAGAATAGCTTTAATAGATGTATATTCATAGGGGGGAAACACATCATAGTTTCATGGGCTTCATGCAATCTAGATGGTACCCACAGGGTCCTTCTTACTTATTATGTGCACCAGGGTGATTCTGAGTGGCATGTCCTCTGTATACTGAAATGGTCATGCTCTCCTGCTTGAGGGCAAACTAGTATGATCCTTTCTTTAATCTCAAACTGTAGTCTCAACATAGCAAGGATGGTGGCCTCCTGGTAAATTCTAACTGTCCTACACTGGGACCAGTGGGTATTGGGAGGAATTGTGGCCAATCCAGATAACATTGAAATCTTAGTAGAGACTATAATAATATTTCAGAAATTATTTGTTCAGAGTCAAAATGACTGCTGTAACTGCCACAGTTACAGGACTGCCTCAGTCAGTGTTTACCAGGAGATCTCATTAGCAAGAACCCTGGCTAGAGGACATGTAAATAGCTTAAACCGTAAATATATCAAGCATTAAAGATCCCAAGTTAGCTAGGCTTCCTCATCCAAAACACTATTAAGCATAATACAACAATATAATATACACCACTATGCATAATATAATAACAGTGATATTATTTACTTGAAAGTGGACTTGCCTGTGCTAGTGGGTTCTTGAGGACTGTGTCAAAGAATTACATAAACACTCAAAAAGTTGAGTAAGTCAGTTTAATATACAGAGGTTTCTGGGTCCTTTCCCCAAATATTTAGTCTCTCTGTTCCCCAGTGAATGAATTCCTGGTTCTGTCCACGCTGTCTGCTCACATCCCACAAGTGATGGCCCAGTCCTGATCCTGTGCTGCTCTCTCAGTGCCTGCCACTGGGCCTTTCAGCTGTACCCCAGCTGTCCCTGTTCTCCTGTACCAGCTTTTCTTAGTATACAGCCTCTACCCTGTCCATGTGGGTGAGACTCCTGTGCTCAGTACCTTGACCTGTACTTGGGCATTCGTGCCCTACCTGAACCTGGGCTATCCCGGGCTTCCAAGCCCTACCGTAACCTAGGCCTCTGAGCCTGGCCCTTCCAGTATCAGCCCTTGCCTGGCCTTCCGTGGTCTATCCATACTGGGCCCTATACCTGGGCATGCAGCCCTACCTGATCCAAGGAGACAGGGAGGGAGGCGGTTGGGGAGAGGCTGGTCAGAGAATGAGAGCTCTTCCCTTCCATTGTCTCTTCTTTTTCTCTCTCCTCCCCTTGTCTCTCTCTTTTCCTCTCTTGTTTCTCCTTACTTTTCTTTCCTCTCTCTGGGGAGGAGCCTGGGGTTGCCTTTTATTTGTTGGCAAGCCCCACCCCTAGGTTTCCCTTCTAGATTTTGATTGGCTACCTTGACCACAGGTGGGATTAGCTACCTGAGACCTGGTGCTTTCCTCCTTAGGTTCTGCTATATCAATATTATAATTCTAGAATATATATATATATATATATAATATATAGTATTCCCTTGAAAATTTACTTCCTATTTAGAGTTAGTACAAGGATTGTAATTGTTTGAAAAAGTATATAATTAGATTTAATGCTCTCTGATGATGCAGGTGGACTTATATTGAAAACTTGAAAACTTAGCTTGAGAGTATCAGTTTGAGTATCTTATGTGGCCTTACCATGTCACAATAACAGATTTCTTATTATGATAATCAGTCTATTGATGAAAAAACAGAGACTTAAATTATATTTTCACTAAAGTCACATTAATCTGAGTGACTGGTATGAGCCCAAGTTCTTATGATTTTGTTTTTTTGGTTTTTGCTTTTTGGGTCACACCTGGCAATCTCAAGGATTACTCCTCCTGGCTCTTCACTCAGGAATTACTCCTGGTGGTGCTCAGGAGACCATATGGGATGCTGGGGATTGAACCCAGGTGGGCAGCGTGCAAGGCAAATGCCCTACTGCTGGACTATTGCTCCAGGCCCCAAGTTCTTATGATTTTGAAAGATAGTGTTTGCATGAATAGATACAGTAAAATATGAAAATATAAATACCAATACTCAATCACACTAATTATTTTCAATGATCATGAGATATAAATTTTAAATTGTTAGTTGAAACATTTTAAATGCATTAAGTTGCTTAGATCAAGGTAGATTTACAAATAAATGCTTAGCCTAACCACTATCATTATTAGAGAGAAGGATAGAAGATGAGCTGCAATATAATTTACCTTTTTGTTACAGACTTATCAGTAGGCATTTTAATCAATAGCCTCGATCTTAAATTTCCCTATGTTAGGTATAATTATTATCCCCTATTATTTTTGTATTAGTAATATACACATACACATATATGAAAATATAAATGCACAAATAGTGTAAAGATAACTGTTTTTTGAGAATTATAAATCTAGATAGATATATATTGATATAGGAATCTATATAAACAAGAGAGGAAGAGAATGATGGATTGCAGCTTACTCAGTTGTAGAAAGGTAGCACTCATTTATAAGAATCTTTAAAATAATAGCAAAAGTTAATAAGCTGAAATTTTAAAAATACAGTATTTGAATTATGAATCCAAAATTCATAATCTAGAAAATTAAGCAAGTTTTCATTTCTTCAAGAAATGTGCTTGCACTTTACTATTATTCTTAATTTAGAATTGACTTTACACTTGACTATTACACTTAATTTCAACTGTGGAATGCCCTACTATTTGATGAACTCATTATGTTGTTCTTTTTTTCACTAAAGGCTGATGATTTTTTCACTAAAGACTGATATAGTCTGATCACTAAAGTTGAATCACATCTTTTTTTTTGGGGGTCACACCTGGCGATGCTCAGGGATTACTCATATCTCTTTGCTCAGGAATTACTCCTGGAGGTGCTCAGGGGACTATATGGGATGCCTGGGATCAAACCCTGGTCGGCCGCATGCAAGACAAATGCCCTACCCACTGTGCTATTGCTCCAGCCTCTGAATCACATATTCATTTTTTAATTAAATACTTTATTATACCACCGTGAGATATACAATTACAATGGTGTTCATGTTTGGAGGTTTCAGTCACATAGTGTTCCAGCACCCCCCTCCACCAGTGCCCATATCCCACCACCAATGTCCCCAATTCCCTCCCCCTCCCATAGCCTGCCTAAATGGCAGGTTCTTTATCTCTTTTCTTTCTCTCTCTCTCCCTTCCTTCTCCTACACATTGGGGGTTGCACTAAATACACTTGGAAGCAATCATGTACATTTTTTTTGCCTGTACTTAATACTCAGTTCTATGTTGGTATCAGCCCTTTCGACATTTATTCACACATGTTACCTTCTCTGTCTTACCTAACCTCTGACTCCCTCACGTTTGTGGTAATTTCCACTTTTGGTAAGACCACCTGATATATTTATGTCATGCAAATAAATGCAGTCATTCTATGTCTCTCTCTTTCCTTCTGACTAATTTCACTCAACATGATCCTTTCCATCCATTTATAGGCAAATTTCATAACTTCATTTTTCCTGACAGCTGCATAGTATTCCACTGTGTAGATGTACCACAGTTTCTTTATCCAGTCATCAGTTCTCGGGCATACTGGTTGTTTCCAGGTTCTGGCTATTGTGAATAGTGCTGCTATGAAAATAAAAGTGCGGATTGTGTTACCGCTGTGTGTTTTTGGCTTCCCAGGGTATATTCCCAGGAGTGGTATGGCTGGGTCAAAAGGGAGCTCAATTTCTAGTCTTTGGAGGAATGTCCATATTGTTTTCCAGAGAGGTTGTACAATTTGACATTCCCACCAACAATGTATGAGAGTCCCCTTTTCCCCCACATCCACGCCAGCACTTGTTGTTTTTACACTTTTGAATATGGGCCAGTCTCTGTGGTGTGAGGTGATATATCATTGTTGTTTTGATTTGCGTCTATCTGATGATTAGTGATGATGAGCATTTTTTCATATGCCTTTTGGCCATTCGAATTTCTTCCTTGTCAAAGTTTCTGTTCATCTCTTCTCCCCCATATTTTGATGGGCTTGGCTGTTTTCTTCTTATATAGTTGTACCAGTGCCTGATATATACTGGATATTAACCCCTTATCAGATGGCTATTGGTTGAATATTATTTTCCATTCTGTGGACTGCCTTTGTATCTTAGTCACTGTTTCTTTTGAGGTGCAGAAGCTAGATAGTTTCATGTAGTCCCATATGTTTATCTATTCTTCTAGTTACTTTGTTAATGGTGATTCATCTTTGAAGATGTCTTTAGCTTCATTGTCGTGGAGGGTTTTTCCTATATTTTCTTCAATGTGCTTTATGGATTCAGGTCTGATATTGAGATCTTTAAACCATTTTGATCTGATTTCTGTGCAAGGTGTTAGACACAGGTCCAAATTCATTTTTTTACATGTAGTTGTACCAAGTTTTCCTAACACCACTTGTTGAAGAGGCTGTCCTTACTCCAGTTTGGACTCTTTGCACCTTTATCAAAGATTAACTGATCATGTCTTTGAGGGTGGGTGTCAGGATACTCAACTCTATTCCATAGGTCCACAGGTCTGTTTTTATTCCAGTACCATGCTGTTTTTATTACTGCTGCTTTGTAGTACAGTTTGAAGTTGGGAAAGGTGATGCCTTCCATCTTCTTTTTCCCGAGGATTGCTTTTGCTATCCATGGGGGTTTATTATTCCATACGAATTTCAGGAGTGTTTGGTCAATTTCTTCAAAGAATGTCATGGTATCCTTATAGGAACCGCATTGAATCTGTACAAAGCTCTAGGGAGTATTACCATCTTGACAATGTTAATTCTCCCCATCCATGAGCAGGGAATGTGTTTCCATTTTCTCGTGTCCTCTTTTATTCCTTGAAGCAGTGTCTTGTAGTTCTCTTTGTATAGGTCCTTTACACACTTGGCTAAGCTGATTCCTAGGTATTTGATTTTCTGTGGTACAATTGTGAATGGAATTTGTTTCTTTCTTCTCGTTTCTCCCTTTCTTCTCTGTTCATTATTTGTGTATAGGAAAGCCACCGACTTTTGGGTATTGATTTTGTACCCTGCCACTCTACTTTACATATGTATTGTTTCTAAGAGTTTTTGGGTCGAGAGTTTAGGGTTCTCTAAGTATAATATCATGTTATATGAAAATAATGATAGCTTGATTTCTTCCTTGCCTATCTGGATGCCCTTAATGTCCTTTTTCTTCTCTGATTGCTATGGTGAGTACTTCCAGTACTATATTGAATAAAAGAGTTGAGAGAGGGCAGCCTCGTCGTGTTCCTGATCTTAAGGGGAAGGCTTTCAATTTTTCCCCCATTGAGAATGATACTCGCTGTGGGCTTCTGGTAGATGGCTTTGACCATCTTGAGGAAGCTTCCTTCAATTCCCATTTTCTGGAGGGTTTTAATCATGAATGGATGCTGGATCTTGTCAAATGCTTTTTCTGCATCTATTGATAGGATCATATGGTTTTTATTTTTCCTCTTATTGATATGATGTATTATGTTGATTGATTTGTGAATGTTGAACCATCCTTGCATTCCTGGAATGAATCCTACTTGGTCATGATGTATGATCTTTTTGATGAGTCTTTGGATTCTGTTTGCTAGTATTTTGTTGAAAATCTTAGCGTCTGTGTTCATCAAGGAGATTGGTCTGTAATTTTCCTTCTTTGTATTGTCTCTCCCTTCTTTGGGTATCTGGGTGATTTGTGCCTCGTAGAAGCTGTTTGGGAGTGTTTCTGTTTCTTCTATTTCCTGGAAGAGCTTGAACAGGACAGGCAGTAGGTCCTCCTTAAAGGTTTGGTAGAATTAGCTAGGGAACCCATCTGGACCTGGGATTTTATGTTTGGGCAGACTTTTAATTACTCTTTCAATTTCCTCGATGGCTATAGGCTTATTCAGGTATTGGAGGTCTTCTTGTTTCAATCGTGGGAGGTTATAGGACTTCAGGAATTTATCCATTTCTTCTAGGTTCTCATGTTTTGTGGCATACAGGTTCTCAAAGTAATCTTTGATGATCTTTTGGATTTCTGTCTTTTCTGTTGTGATGTCACCATTTTCATTTCTGATTCTGTTTATTTGGGTTCTCTCTTTCCCTGTCCTTACATGTCTTGCCAGTGGCTTGTCGATCTTGTTTAATTTTTCAAAGAACCAGCTCTTGGTTTCATTAATCTTTCACATTATTTTTTTTGGTTTCCAGCTCGTTGATTTCCTCCCTAAGTTTTATTATTTCCTTCCCTCTGCCTGGGTTGGGCTTCTTTTGTTGGTCTTTTTCTAATATTTTCAGCTGTGAGGTCAGGTTATTTATGTGGGCCCTTTCTTGTTTCCTGGTGAATGCTTGCAGAGCTATGAACTTTCCTCTTAACACAGCTTTTGCTGTGTCCCACTAGTTCTGATAGTTGGCATCTTCGTTGTCATTTGTTTCTAGGAATCTTTGGATTTCCTGTTTGATTTCTTCTATGACCCATTTGTTGTTCAGCAGTGAGCTGTTCAGTTTCCAGATGTTTGGTTTGACTCCCTGCTTCTGTGTATGGTTAACTACTATTTTCAGTGCATCATGATCTGAAAAGATAGTCGACACAATTTCAATCTTTTTTATTTTGTTGAGGTATGCTTTGTGGCTCACTGTATGGTCTATCTTGGAGAATGTTCCATGTGCACTGGAAAAAAATGTGTATTCAGCTTTTTTGGAATGAAAAGCCCTGTATATATCAACCAGCTCTCTTTCTTCTATTTCTTCATTCAGGTCCAGTATTTCCCTGGTGAGTTTCAGTCTCATCGATCTATCCATAGTCGATAAGGCAGTGTTGAAGTCTCCGACTATTATTGTGCTACTGTTAATGTCTTCTTTGAGGTCTATTAATAGTCATTTTAAGTATTTTGCTGGCCCCTCGTTTGGCGCATATATGTTTAGTAGTGTGATTTCTTTCCTGGTATACATACACCTTAATTATTAAGAAATGGCCTTTATTGCCCCTTTTTAACCTTTTTCATCCCGAAGTCTATATTGTCAGACACGAGTATGGCCACACCCGCCTTTTTGGAGGAGTTGTTTGCATGGAGAATGGTCTTCCAGCCTTTGACTTTGAGTCTGTGTTTGCTCTGTTTATTCAGATGTGTTTCTTGTAGGCAGCAGAATGTTGGATTCAGTTTTTTAATCCACTTTGCCACCCTATGTCTCTTAATTGGTGCATTTAGACCATTGACATTGAGAGAGATTATTGTCATTGGATTTTGTGCCATCTTCCTGTTTAAACTTGTTGTGGTTTTGGGTTGTCTTATTTTACAATAGACCCTTCAATTCTTCCTTTAAAGTTGGTTTTCAGTCTATGAATTTCCTGAGTTGTTGTTTATCCGCGAAGTTGTGTATCTTTCCTTCACATCTGAAAGTAAGTCTAGCTGGGTAAAGAATTCTTGGTGAAGCCCCCGCAATTAATTGAGTCTTTTCACAATTTCCCACCATTGTTTTCGGGCTTGGAGTGTTTCATCTGAGAAGTCTGCTGTTAATCTCAGGGATGCTCCTTTGTATGTGATTTCCTTCTTTGGTCTTGCTGCTTTCAGTAGTCTATCTCTGTCTATCGTTTTTGTCATTTTATTAAGGATGTGTCTTGGAGTATTCTTATTGGGGTTTCCTTTAGCTGGTATCCTACGGGCCTCCTGTATCTTGGAGCATGCTTTTTTCAGTTCAGGGAACTTCTCAGCGATGATGGCTTTGACAGTTTCTTCTTCATCAGGGTTTTCTTCTTGCCCTTTTGGGACCCCAATGATGCGTATGTTGTTCCTTTTGGCTTCATCCCGATTTTCTCTGGTAGTCTTTTCGTTGATTGTGAGTCTTTTCTCCATCTTCTGGTGTTGTCTACAGAATCTCTGAACCTCATCTTCAAGATCACTAATTCTTTCTTCAGTAGCTGTTACTCTGCTTTGGAGGCCTTCTCCTGTGTTTTTCAGTTCACTTACCTCATTTTTAATATCTCTCATTTCTGCTTGTACTTTGTTCTGAAATTTACTCAATTCTGCTCTCATGTCCTCTTGTATTTTATTGACTTTGTATTCCATTGTTTCTTTGAGTTCCTTGTGAATCTTTAACAGTTCCTTCCGAAATTTATTTTCAGAGAGGTTATATAGCTCATCGTTATTGCTTGACTCATCTGTATTAGTGACTTCAATTGTAGAGCTTGAAGGAATTCTGTGTTGCTTTACCATAATGTCTATCGTAGGTTGAAAATGTGTGTTTGGGGTGTCTAGTAAATAAAGTTAGTAGGTGCCTAAATATAGGGCAAATGCTCAGCAGCATCTCAGGTAGATAGATATTACTTTGTGCAGATGCGCTAGCGTCCGCGCTGTTTTGAATTTTGGAGTGTCGCTGGGTGGTTCTGGAGTCAGGGGGTCAGGGTGGAGGTAGTCCAGTGGAAGATCCGAAAAAGCTGGGTGTGGCTTGGCCCCCTCGCAAAGCCCCAGCCCTTAATGCTGGAAGGGGGTGCCTTGGGGGCACCGCCTCAGGAACGCACCTGGTGGAGAGAGCAGGGAGCTGCTGGGCGTCGGGGCGGATGGCGTCAGGAGGGCGGTCCGAAGATTGGTGTCCCCCTGAATCACATCTTTAAAACAATACTTTCACAAAGACATTTCAGACTAGTTTCTGATTCAACAATCAAAGCACTCCAAACCAGATAACTTGATAATAAAATCAGTCATTTTATCTCTATGTCACAATTAAGTGAATTATATAAATTCATGAATCTATTATATGCCAAAGTCAAGATGCCAAACTTTGGAGGTTACTTTAAAAAATTTATTTTGTTGGGTAGAGGAGGGTAACCTCCTAAACGATGTTTGGGTGCTTCTCTTTCCTCCTGGTACTTGGCTAACCTGGACAGAGGGTTCGAGTATACAGGCAAAGGGGCTACAAGACTAATAATCATGGCTACTCAGGGTCCTCCACAGATATACCTGGAAGTGCCCAAAGGGAGTATAGTACTAGAGATCAGACTTAGGACCCTTTTCATGAAGGGTAAAAATCCCCTAAGTTAAGTAATATTGCTGGTGCCCAAAATCAGAATTCTTAACTCATATAATTTAGACTTCCTACTTCCTACTTGCCTATCAACTAAGGGAGAGATAAAAATAGAGGAATGGCATTTTGGATGTACCTGATAGAGATTTTTGGTGAAATGATGCCAGGTACATTTCCAATATATAATTGAATCACAGATTTTTATTATGCCATTTGGAGTAGATTATAAGTTGTCTTCCTTTAATTTCTGAAATGTTTTATGCTATTAGCCTATCGATGTTCCTTTAACATCAGGCAGATCCACATGAGAAAGGGCATATGAAGGCCATGTGTTAATACACACATTTCTTTGTGCTGACAAATATTTATCTGACGACGGAGAATATCTTTCTTATATTGGAAATAAAATTACATTTTACTCAGAAAAAGATTTACAGAATTATAATATTTATTTTTATTTTTTGGGTCAAATGTTGAAAATACAATATTTATATACTGGCTAGTTGATAGGAGTTATTTAGAACGGAAACTTAATGTTCATTCCTATTATCAGTAGTAGAATGTAACTTATTTGTATCAGTTTTCCATGTTAAATTTCCTATATAGGCATTAGTACATAGCGACTTTTAAATATCAGTTCTTGTTTTGTTTTATTTTTCAGTTTATGTGCTACCAACAAAATAACCAAAAATCTAAAGTCTGGACACAAAGGTCTAGGTTGATTCATAAAATAGCTCTGTTTCTAGAATGAATTTTTTTGCATTTAAGTTCAGTGTGTAGAATTGCAATCAAGTATGAATTTCTTCCCCAAAGTAGCATAAAAATAAAGTTAGAGATTTTGAAGAAGCAGCACAGTTAGAAGGTTCCATCATGCCACTGGATACTGTGACATTTTATTTGAAGCATGGTAAAATATACATCAAGAGAAAACTTTTATTGACAATTTATTAGAAAATCTTGTTTTTGCATCTTTAGTTAATAAATTCCAAACACTTAGATCTCATGTATTTGATCTCATAAAATTAACTCTTTAGACTTTTGAATTATCAAAGGGAATTTACTTCTATTTTACTCAGATTTCATCGAATGTTTCATACTAAAACTACTTGCCAAGATCTTGTGTATGTATGTGTATGTATGTGTTTGCATGCATATATATGCATTCTTGAATGCTTGTATGTATGCATTTACAGGAACAAGTATCCCACCCATCGCCCCACGCATTCAAGAATGTTACTCAGTCATGGATACATCTAGAGCGAATTATGCACGCCTGAATCATCAGTGTCTTAGAGTTATATAATATAACATATAAGCCATACAAATTACTAGAAAGACAAAATTTTATAGTTTAGACAAACACACTCTTTATAGTTCTGTGTATTTCTCACTGATGAAAATTTATTTTGCATATCTCTGGATCTGGAGAATGCAGCAATTCCTCCTTTAATGAACTTTTTGAAAGTGGGAAAGGGTGAGGGTCTTGAAGGAATTATTAAGACATAGAGGATTTGATATTATACAAAGTAGTCTGTTTATTTTAATGGATCTCAAACACTGTATCACTGTCACTGTCTTCCCGTATATCATTGATCTGCTTGAGAGGGCACCAGTAACATCTCAATACATCCTGTCACATGTGAGATAGCTCCAGGGCATCATCCCACTCCAGGAACATAAAGAGCATCAAACCATTCCATCAGGTCATGGGAATGAGGTCTATAATTGTTACTGGTATTTGGCATGTCGAATACGACATGGGTAGCTTGCCAGGCTCTGCCATGCGGGTGGGATACTCTAGTACGAATCTCAATAATAATTAATTTTGCTTAAAATCAGAAATACCAGATTTCATCTCTACCAACAAAAATCTATGAACTCTTACAGGTTACTGAATTTTGAACTCCTAAATTCGAAGAAGTTCTAGTAACTGTCTTAAAGAAAAACTAGATAATACGGCTTGTCAGGTTTGTAATCTCCTCTTTTACTTTAGTAGGATTTTGTTTCATCTCACTTAAGAAAAGAAAAATAGATGACAAAAAAATGGCATTTTCCCCCTTGCACCTCTAGTCATTTTATATATTATTATTTCAAACTGCTTTACAGATTTATTTGTTGGGATATTTGACACCAAGCTTTCTGTATTTTCTAATTTTAAATTTAATTCTTGGCTAACCAGAGTTTATTTGACCCAAACACGAAGCCAAAGTGACACCATTTATATTCTGCCTCCTCACACACAGAATAGTGACATCTTTTCACTATGTTTCTAGGCATAGTCTTCTCTGGGGCGTGGGGACCCCTCGGAGCCCATTATGGCTTCATACTTCTGTTTGGCTGACATTTATTATAAGACAGAAACCCTCAGTTGGAAACAGATGAAGACTAATGTGGGTAACTTAAAGGTCTGGATATATATGTTATGTTACTTGGTGGCCGCTGCTCCTCTTTCCCACAAATCTGTAAGGACACTGCATCATGTGTGACTACATAAGACATAATAGGAAATTTCCATCTCCCAAGGCTGTACATTTGCCCCTTTCACCTGAGACAAAAGGGCTTTTAGTGGCTTGGTATCCATTCACTCAACTCGAATGACATTTCCTTTGTCATCGATATTAATGGATGTACAATAACCTTATGAATGTGTGATAGGACATCTTAAAAAAGCACTTCAGTGTTGCTGCTATTTCTTGTACTTTCAGAAGATGACATGACGAATGAAGCGGATCTAAATGGAGCCGTAGCCATTGTCAGTTACAAATATGTCGGTGCACAAGAGGCCTGATAGTTCATGTGTCAGGATTATAATGCATGCTCTTCCCTCAGACAATAACTGAACATTAATTTCAAAAATTCTATACGGAGGTAAAATGGGAGTAATATTGCTATTAAATTAAATCCCAAATGACTATTGAAGTTTCAGACTGTCCAGAAGATTTATTAAGAGGCTCCAATAATATAACTGTTAGGCTCCAATAATATAACTGTTTGATGCATGGATAACTGTAAATAAACATCTCAGGAATTTCTGGGATCCTTAAGGTTAGCCTAGATATTTAATTTACAAAGACAAGTCAAGAGAAATCTCTTTAAGTAAATAGATGTGATTTGATGATGGCCAGTGTCTCACTCAAATCCTAACTAGAATACCAAATGTCACATTGAGAAATAAATATGCATAAAATAAAGTCAGGAAAATTTTGTTAAGAACTAAAATAATAGATTGACTAAAAAATAATTACACCACAGCTAATACATCTTATATTGGAAATATTGTGCTATATATTCAAAGATTCCCTGGATGGTTTTGAACAATTTTCTACCTCACGTTTCCTTTCCAGAGCAGCTATCTCAGAATCCAATATTTTTATTCCTAATGCTGATCTACCTAAAGACCACAAACTCTGAGGTTTAAAAACACAGAAGTAGAGTATCATTCGATGCTGTAAGTTGGAAGTAAGAAATCTAGGAGTCAGCAGGATTGGCTACTTCTGAAGGTTCTAATCAGTATGTCCCACCTCTTATTTATAGTTTCTCAGAAGAATTATTTGTTCTTATAGCAGACATACACCACGGTCACCTCTGTCTTTATTACAGTATTTCCCTGATGCTTTTGTTCACTCTCTTTCTCATGTGTGTGCAATTCTTTGTATGATTTTCTGTTATCTTTTGAGGACAGCATTTAAACAGATGTAGGACCCCATCCTATTTCAGTCATCTTAATTTTACTTATTGAGTGTGAAATTCCTGAGTTTAGAATTAGGCAATTGGCAGTGAGACTTTATACATATTTTTTTTGCTTATCGCAGTGGGGCCTCCATTTTCCACATCTGGACTTCTCTCTCGTCAGAACTCCACCCAGCAGACCAGCCTATCACAGCCCAGCTCATCGAGTTCCACCCTGCAGCAGTCTTTGTTAAATCCGGCTCAGCTATGCCGGGCCAGAGACTCACAGACATGGGGCAGAGCTGCTACTGGCTCTCCCTGTGCCCAGCCACTCACAAGGAGCCCAGGAGGGATGGTGGGTTCTAGCCCTGTCCCGCCACCCCAGCAGAGCCTTGCAACAAGCCAGACGACCCCCACTCCATGAGGGCCTCCATTTTCCACATCTGGACTTCTCTCTTGTCAGAACTCCACCCAGCGGACCAGCCTATCACAGCCCGGCTTGCACGGCTGCAAGTGGCTGTGCTGTTCATCAGTAAATGCTGGACTTAGAGATGACTACAAGAGTATGCTACCTGCACAGCAGAGCCTGGCAAGCTACCCGTGTTGTATTTGATATGCCAAATACCAGTAACAATTATAAACCTCATTCTGGAATGGATTGAGGCTCTTTATGTTCCTGGAGCAAGCAGATGCCCTTGGGCTCTACTAGCATGAGACAGGGTATGGAGATGTTACTGGGGCCCGCTAGAGCAAATAGATGATGAACGGGAAGACAGTGATGCAGTGATACAGTGATGGTAGTGGGGGCACATTACACAGAAAGATAATGCCATGTTGAGGAGAAAACTAGCAAACTTGTCTTCCCTTTCCGTACATTTTCATCTGTCACCAGAATGCTATTGTTTTTACTGTATGAGGTGTGAGCCTGGGGAGTACCCCCTACTCACGGATTCTTGCCCAAACTTGTCAGAGGTTCTGTACGAGAAGCCTAGGAAGTGGTGCTGTTCCTTCCCTATGGGAATACCTGGATCATTCTGGCAGTGTTTAGGGGTCTCTGAAGTCACACGTAAATATGCTTGGGGTCCTCTAGGGTTTTACCCAATGATGCTCAGTTCACCAATAGTATGAGGAATTGGACACAATTCAAATGCATATAAGGTGTGCACTCTAAACACTGTCCAATCCCCTGGCCCCCAGAATATGCAATATAGAATTCCTAATAAGTTTAGTTGCATGATTAGTATTGCTCTGTGATGCTCGTTATGTATATACCACTCAAAATTCTTGAGTGAACAAGTTATTCAAACAGACCATCCTATGCACAGTAATACCACAAAGATTGATTTTTCTTTCTAACCTGACTGAAGACATTGCATTTAAAAAAAGACACTCCTAAAAGCGATCCCTAACTATCCATCAAACTTCAGACTGACATTGTCTCATGCAGATAAGGGTGACTAAGAAACGCTAATCTCTGACTAATGCTTCTACTTAAAACTTCACCTGTAGACACCCATTAACCAATATTTTGAAAGAGGCTAGTCAGAGGAGACAGCGCTATCAATATGAGGGCTCTGCTTTTAAGAGTGACCTTGCTTGTTGAATACCCAGCATTTTATAAGAGTAGCATTGTACTCATGCACACGCACTACCTCTGGAAAGTGCTGTGCAGAAAGCAATCTCAAGAGAATAACATATTTGTTAGAGCAATGAAACTTGTTACAATGCGACCTACACCAACCTGATCTCAAATCCAAGCAGCAAATCCTTTGTGAATCTGCAGAAAATATCATACCAATCTCAGTCAGTCAGTTGACAGTCATTCTGTGTGTTCTTTGGAACCTGGGATAGAATCCTCTGCTTTCAGTTTTCTGGTTAGAAATGTGCAACACGAATAAGTACCGAAAGTTTAGGATGTCAAAGTTAGAAATAGTGAGTCTTCTCCTCTATATTTCAAGTGTATAAAATGATAAACGTTCTGTAAAAGTACATATTCATAATGGTTATGAAAATATAAATGTTCTGTAAAAGTAAAATTTAATACCGGTTCAAAATCTAATCATTTATATTAATGTAATCCTTCTAATTTACTAATTTTTCACTGAGTGAATGTCTGGTATACACATATTAGATGATTATTAAATTCTGCCTTAATTTTTTTGTCTGTGTTCTTTCACCTTGCCTATATACAATATGTTTGAACTATTTGTAATCAGGCTAATGTGAAATAATAACCTATTCATTCACAGTGAATCCAAATATCAGTGTGACCCAGAAATAAAATAGAGGTGATGTGCCTAATAGTTCCTATAATTCATGCAAATTTATATGTTTTATTCTTGCCATCAAATTATGGGAAATTTGTTTTGTTTTCTGTTTTGTGTTTGAGATTATCTCCATTGGTCATAATGACTACTTTTTACTCAGTGCTCAGAGATTACTCCTAGGTATGCTCAGTGAACTATGTGGAGCAAAGAATTGAACCCCTGACCTCCGACATAAAAACCCTAAACCACTGACCACGAGGTATCCCTCCAGCCCCCAGGTACCTGTTTTGAAACAAGAATATATGAGATATATATCCTCACAATCCAATATTACCATCCTTAGGATTCGTTTCATGTGTCACCGTATAGTTGGTTTTAGCAATCTCAGATCCTGACCCCTAAAAGTTCCCATAATTGAATTACAAAGTTATTTTATATGCAGGTGCATACTTAAATACACACACACACACAAAATATAGTGCATTTCTCGGAAGAACCCACACTAATTCAATAACAAATCTAGTGTAAATATGTAAAATAGAATCAATTATTTTACAACATGTATATATGATTAAAGTAAAAGTCTTGATAATAATTTCTTGCCTTAGTAATTTTTGTGGGACCAGAATAATTGTAAGGGTCCTTGCAAGAGCGAGAAGCAAGGTGAGTCCTACTGACTGAGAGCTTGCGTTTCCCAAACCTAATTAATACATTAATTTCTAACATTCATGCAATGATGTTTTAAAACACAACATTAAGGATTGGGTCATAAGGTTGGAGCCATCATGAATGAGATTAGTGTCCTCATTAAACAGCTTCTGAACTTCAGTGTTCAGTGCAGCACTATTCACTATAGCCAGAATCTAGAAACGACCCAAGTGCCTGAGAACAGATGCCTGGATTAAAAATAAATGGTACATCTATATAATAAAATAATAGCTCACGATCACGATCACGATCTTCGCGTATATCATCTATTTGCTAGAGCGGGCACCAGTAATATCTCCATATGGCCTGTCTCATGCCAGTAGAGCCAAAGGCATCGGCTTGCTACAGGAACATAAAGAGCCTCAAACCATTATATTAGGTCATGGGAATGACCTAATATAATTGTTACTGGTATTTGGCATATCAAAAACAACACAAGCAGCTTGGTAGGCTTGCCGTGCAGGAGGCATACAATTGTACTCAATTGTGAGGTGAGTACAATAGCTCACAGCTACAGAAAAATAAAGTTTTGAAATTCTCTTATAAATGGGTGGACATGGAGAGTCTTAATTAAGTAAAATGAGTCAGAAGGATAAGAACAGACATAGAGTATAGTACTCATTTGTTGTACACATAGAAAAAAATATAGTGTGATACCGAAGTAGACAGACTGTAGAAACTTGTATGGAAGCTTGCCGTACAAGTGGTGGAGTCGGGGAAAATATAGGCTAGAGAAGGGACAACTGTGACAATGGTAGTTGGAAATGACCATTCTGGACAAGAACTGAGTGCTGAAAGTAGGTAAAGGGACCAGCATTATAACCTTTGTACCTCTATTGTGAGCCACAATGCCCAAAAGAAATACGAGGAGAGAGAGAGAGAGAGAGAGAGAGAGAGAGAGAGAGAGAGAGAGAGGAAAAGTGAGAGAGAGAAAGAGAGAGAGAGAGTAAAAGAGTGCCTATCATAGAGGCAAACTTGTTTTGGGAGGGTTGGCAGGGACTGGGGGCATTGGTGGTGGAAAATGTAAAGGGATCACTTGATCACTTGATCACTTGAATCCGTTATTCATCGATTTGCTCGAGCGGGCACCAGTAACATTTCCATTGGGCCCTATCACGTGCCAATGTAGCCCAATGGCATCTGGTTGATTCAGGAATATGAAGAGCCTCAAACCGTTCCTTCAGGGTCTTAACAAGGAAGTCTGACCATCTTGTAGGTGTGCGGCCACGTGATCTTTTGACATCTAGTGGGATCCAGTAGGTAACGGCTCTAGTCCAGCGGTTGTCTCCAAATCGCATTACATGCCCAGCCCATCTGATTTTCGATGCCTTGGCAAACTAGACAGTGTCCCTGATTCTGGAATAGCGACAGAGGTCAGAACTCCGGATTCCTTCACTCACTTGAGTGAGACGTAATATTCCAAGCATAGCTCTTTCTATTCCTCTCTGGGAGACCCGAATAGCATTCTCATCCTGCTTTTGGTAGGGCCCAGGTCTCTGAGGCATATGTTAATGCAGGGAGAACAGTGGAGTCGAAGAGATGTGCCCGGAGCCGGAGGTTCTTTGTCCTTTTAGCTATTTCTTCAATGTCTTTGAAGGCATTCCATGCCGCTCTTTTCCTCCTGTGCAGCTCAGGTTTTAGGTCGTTCATCATGTTGACTTCTAGACCTAGGTACACATAACTGCTGCATTCAGAGATGTTTGTTCCATTGAGAGTGAATGGGGCCTCAGGAACTAGTTCATTTTTCATGAACATAGTTTTTTTCAGATTCAGCTGTAGACCTATCTTTCCACATTCTCGGTCAAAGTCAGCCAGCATTTGTGCCGCTTGGCTAATGTTTGGTGTTATTAGAACGATGTCATCAGAGAAGCTGAGGTGGTGTAGTTGTCAACCATCTATCTTCACTCCCATTCCTTCCCATTCTAATTGTCGCATGATGTTCTCGAGGGTGGCGCTGAAGAGTTTTGGTGAAATGGTATCACCCTGTCAAACCCCTCTTTTGACATCAATGATCACTTTGTAGAATGGTGAGATCCTGGTGGTGAATCCGTAATACAGCTCACGAAGGATCTTGATGTGTTGGGTTTGAACACCCTGTTTGGCTAGGGCTTTGATGACTGCTTCAGTCTCCACAGAATCAAAGGCTTTCTGTAAATCAATGAACGTGAGACAGAGTGGCATCTTGTACTCCATACAAACCTCAATGAGCTTGGTTACTCAGTAAAGGGACGCGTGTTGGAAAATTGTAAGTCTGAAACATAACCACCATAAACAGCTTTGTAACTGTGTATTTCAGTGTGATTCAATTATTTTAATAAAAGAGCTTCTGGAGAGCTTTTTCATGTAAAGACTCAACAAGTAGACAAAAGTCCTGGGAGCAGTTGATTGTTACCAAGCATCAAATCTGCAGCAACTTGAAGTGTGGGCTTTGAAGATTCTAAAATTGTGAGAAATATCTCATGTTTGAAAGTCATTATTTCATTTATGATTTTTTAAACTATGATATCCTAAATGAATGAAGCCGGAAGCAGAGTGCTTCTGTACAACGTATAATAATATGTAGAGGAAGGGGTCACAGAGATAGCTTGATTTCCAGCACAACTTGGTCCCTGAGCATCACTGGATACAGTCCTGGATACCTCCAAGCACTGAAAGGGTGGCCAGGGTAATTCATGGCATCCTAGAGCCAGAGAAACACCTGATTCTCACAAATCTTGCATTGGCAGAACCTCCACAAAAATGTAGAAGTGGTTATGGAAGTAGATAATGAATAAGATGTAGGAGAATTATGAGAGAGGTTTTGGAAATGGCTCCAATGACATTTCTGGGACAAACAACAGGCTCCTCTATCCCCTAAGTGGCACGTAATTATTTTGAATAGAAAAAAGACAGAGTATCTAAGAATGGTGTGTTGTCTCATTATTTATCTCCGTTAAAAGAGTAAATTAATCTCAGTGGTGGTCAGAAGATGAGAGAAATTTATAGCCTTATCCCCTGTAGGGTTTGCAAGATCTATTTTCAGTACAAATGTTGATAAGCCCTGTGAAATTCCTTTCTCTTTAAATTGCAAAGTTATTTGTTCTGTTTTTCCCTCCGAAGTATACTCTTCCTTTGTGAAAACTATAGAACCTCAGCAGAGTGACCCAGTTGATATTATTTCCATTATTTTATGTACAGGTCTTTGTGCGTAGTTAACTCAAATTTCTCTCTCCTGTTGCTGATATTTCAGTGTCTTTGTTAATCAGTGCTGGCTTTTTTTAGTTAACTACTTGACCTTTTACTTCTAGCACGCCTACTTTTCAATCAGTCCTTTTTTTACTAAAACATATACATCTTTATAAGTTAAAATCATTGCAACATTCACACAAATAATATCTGTTACCATGTTTCTGCTGGCACCAGAGTGCAAGGCCCTAAGAATTCACCTTCTTGAATTTAAAAAAGCAGAGTAACCTCTGAGGAGCCTACTGGGAGCAAGGGCCAGCAGAGCCAAAGGGGCAGAGTCATGTGTTTGACTCCAGTTAAGAAGAGCATTGACGTCAAAATTGCGGCTAGGGAAAGAAAGTGAGTTGCATGTTAATCTAACTCAGTGGGCACCAATCTGGAGAGGTGTCCGTAATGTCCTGGTGCTAAAGTAGCACAGCAATACTTTTTTAAGTTTAGTAAAAATCCTGGTAAATTTCCTATTTACTTTGGGGCTGGATCTCTTTCCTACTTTCCCATGTTTTCACTTTTCAAATGAAAATGTATGGCCTGCCTCTGTTCCACCTATTTATTTTAGAAAAACTGCCCCATATAATTTCACAATTCCTCAGCTTGGGGAAAGGTGGGGATGGGAAATAGTGCAGGATCTCTCTTACCTTGAAGCACATCATATTGGATTTAGAGAATATTAAAACTTTCGTACTTAACCATTCGATCTTTTCCTGGAGTAGGTTACAAATGTTGGACTTTCGGTGCAGAGTGAATGTATTTTGCGTGTGAGTAGTGGAGAAAGCAAAGTGAAAGACACTAACATCTTCCCTGTAGCCTTTTAGAACTGATGTGTGGAGTTGGCCCAATGTGACACTTCCATGGTGGGAAGGGAAACATACTCAAGTGTTTTCATGCAGAGAATTAAACAAAGCCAAAGGTATAATCACTATCTTTTGTGCTCTGTACAACAGCTTTGCTCTGCTTATGCCTTCTCATGGAAATGCCTAGAGGTTCTTTGTCAGCTCTATGGTATGCAAGCCCCTACTGACAAAGCTCTGGTACTTTTATGCACAAACCAGCCTGCCACCACTGGTCCCATCTGTTCAACTGGTTGGGCTTGCTCATCCAGCTAGTCCTATTTGCTCTCTTTTCTAAAAATCAAATATTAAATCTATGTTTCTAATTCCTATCCCTCCAAATGCTTTCTTTCAAATTGGTGGTCCTTAGGTTCTTCAAGGCCAGACTTGTAACATTACAGAATGATGTGAAGAGAAAGAAAATTTATAAAGTGAGTCTTTACATTCTCCAGTAATTCACAGCTGAATGCTAATACCCAAACTGATTGTTATTTTGGAGTGGAATTGTTGAAAAGGAATTACTGGAGTTGTTGGAGATGACTATGCTATGGAGGTAGAGATTTCAAAATGGGCATTACAGTCCTTTTAAAAAAAATGGGCCATTGGGGCCGGAGTAGCCAGCGGGTAGGGCGTTTGCTTTGCGGCCGGCCCATGCCGGCCAGGGGTTCGATCCCCGGCATCCCATATGGTCCCCTGAGCACCGCCAGGAGTAATTCCTGAGTGCAGAGCCAGGAGAAACCCCTGAGCATCGCCGGGTGTGACCCAAAAAGCAAAAAAAAAAAATGGGCCAGAGCTATAGTACAGTGGATAGAGCTCTTTTACGCCATTCAATCCCCTCTGCCACATTTATCCTATTTGAACACTGCCAGGAGAGTAGATCCAAGACCTCTCTCTCCCCACTCCAAGCATTGATGGATGTGTCCAAAAATACTCCAAAAAAATGGTTCTAGAAAGGGCTGCAATAGGAGCAGAGGATAGGGTAGATGCGTGAATTTTGTCACTGACTTCTGTTTGACCCTGGGCCACACAAATAGTCTAAACAGGGAAGCAGTGATCCCTGAGAACAGTTTAAAAGTAAGCCTTGAGCAGCTGGATGTGACACCAAAACAAACACATAAAAAAGGCTCTGACTATTGACTTCCTCCATGTTGGAACAGGAAATAAAACAGGCAGATATCACAGATATCAGTGAGGAGATATCACAGACTATTTGTTGTCTGTGATATCAATAGATATCAGTGATGGCTATCAGTGAGGGCTGGGGCATTTACCCAGACCCTCCAAGCATGGTCAGGACTAACTCTTGAGTGCAGAGCCAGGAGTAACACCTGAGCAGCACTTAGTATGAACCAAAAAGATAAACACAAACATAGGCCAAAAAATCAGTCTATGAACCAGAAGTCAATGAATTTATCTTATATCTTCCAACCTCTAGCAGGAGGGTGGTGGTTCGGGTGGTATAATACCTTTAAACTATTAATGCATGGTCTTAAATTCTGGCAGCATCATGACAGAATTATAAAATAATAAATAAATAAGAAAAAAAGAAATGAATAGAAGAGAGTGATGGCCAGGAGCCAAGGGCCACCAGCAGATACCTGCAAAGAGACACTTTCCTGAAGACCGTAAATTCATTTTTATTTTATTTAATTTTAGCCCACTAATATAAATTGGTTGGTAGTTGTGATGGTATGAAAATGTGAGACATTGGTTGTGTAAATAATTAAAATAGAACAAAACGATTATCCATCAAATTAACAAAAAACAATGGTTCAAAATAGAAGATAGCCATAATACAAATTAAGAAGGCAAAAGAATATGAGCTCTTCAGCTAGTTAGAGATGATTTTTGAAGAGAATCAGGACATTGTCACTGATCTGATAAGCAAGAAATGAAAGTCACCAGAACACATAGATGTTATAAAGATAAGAGTTACAGTTGAAATTTTTCTCATAAGCTACAAAAGTGTGAGAAAAGAATTCCACAAACAGAAAATAATTATTCAGTGAAAGAGAAGCATACATACGTGATCAGCCCTTGACAACCTAGGAAAGATGACTTACTGGGAGGGTAGTAAATTTCCTTTTCAAAGGAGAAATGAGTCATCACATTTAATTCCCTAATTGCCTTCAATAAATTTTCAGTGTTTAATATGAGGCATGCCAATTTGTTGATTTCAGCTAACATTTGCCCAACACCTGGTTGGAGACAGGTATTTTCTCAATCATGGAGTTACCATAATGAATGTACTCACTTGCTTCCAAGCTTTTATAATTCAGTGGAAGAGACCAAGTGACTGAGGGAATTCATAAAGGAGATATCAATACTCTGTCTTTGGACACCCAAGAGCAGAAGTTTACTAAAGTTTACCAGCCACAGTTTACTAAACCAGTTGACAAGAGAAAATATAAAGAGTACGCTGACCTCTCTCCAGGGGCTTGAAGGACAAGAATTAGGGAAATGAGATCTGAAATATAATTATTGTATAATTATTATCATTACAATGCTATTCAATATTTTATCACAGGGCTTGAGGACTTTTAATACTATAAGTTGCAGTTACCATTAAGGTTTTATAAGTTATTATAACAGTATTTTTCCGGGTCCTTGATAAAACCATCTTTAGGAGTTGAAGAGATAGTACAGAGGCTAGGAATTTGCCTTGCATGCAGATGACCTGAGTTTATTCCTTTGCATCCCATGTAGTCCCCTGAGCACTACCAGTAATAACTCCTGAGCACTGAGCCAGGACTAATCCCTGAGCGTCACCGGATGTGACCCACAAAGCCAAAAAAAAAAACCTATGAATCTTATGTTTTTAGATTTAAAGAGATTATTTGCATTCTGATTTGTTTTCTTTAGTTTCTTAATTAATGAGTTACTCCTAAAAAAGAAAATGATTAGTTTCTTTCACTTATTCACTTCATGCTAACTTAGGGTTCACTTTGTTCCAAAAGGTAATGATATGTATAGGAAAATTTAAGAGTGTGAGTTATAGTTCATTGTGTTTATAATTTATCATTTTGATTTGTAATATTTCCTAATTTATGAAAAGCAAGGCTTCTTCATAATGAAATTGCCCTATGGTCAAAAATTCAAAACCCAAAATATTCACATATAGCACACAGAGACGTTGCAATTAAAATGGCATCATAATAAAGTATTGCATTGTATTGCCTTCTTTGAAAGTAAAAAGACCACACATTATACTGCATCATTAATTTTACATGAAAAGATTCATAAATGTTTCTCTTTGCTCTATGCCTGCAGTCAAATTTCTGCATATTAGAAAATAATAATTTTTGCCTGAGTAGATATAATTGATTCAATAGCAAAGTCTTTGGTCCTATTGCTATGGGATTTCTTTTTTAAAGCTGAATAGTTATTTTTAATTAGAGAAAGAAAACGAGTTTGTAGCAAACCAATGAATACAGACAGTTGTTAGTTGTGCCAATAGTTTTTCCTTGCTCAATATTTTCAGATCCAATTTTGTAGTATGCTCCTCAAGGGGGAGAAGAAACAGTTTACATAAAATCTTGTATGCTCACGAGGGCCACCAGTTCAACTTGATCATTTGATCACTTGACATCCCGTTATTCATTGATTTGCTCTACGGGCACCAGTAACATTTCCATTCGATTCTATCACATGCCAGTGTAACCCAATGGCATCTGCTTGCTTAATCGAATATGAAGAACCTCGAACCGCTTTTTCAGGGTCTTGGCAAAGAAGTCTTACCGTCTTGTAGGTGGGCAGCCACGTGATATTTTGGCATCCTGTGGGATCCAGTCGGTAACTGCTCTAGTACAGTGGTCGGTCTCCAAATCGCATTACATGTTCAGCCCATTGACGTATGCCTCAGTGACCTGGGCCCTATGAAAGCAGGATTAAAATGCTACTCGGGTCTCCCAAAGAGGAATGGAAAGAGCTATGCATGGGCTGGACCAGTTCAACACAGTTCTTATACTTTTTAAAATACTTCACACAAGAATATAGGTAGATGAAATAGATGCAGATGTACAGCTTTAAATAAAGGAGATAAGCAAAGACTTTAGCAGACAAAAATGCACTTGAAAGGAGTACAAAAAAAATTAAATATCGCTATTACTTTGCAAAACCCAGAATCATCCACTGCTGAACTGTTCTAGATATAGTTCTCAATCAATGAAGAGATAAAGTAATTTATGTAAGTGTTACATAATTTTCCAACTGTAGCTTTAGTAGGTTTTCATCTCCTAATTCTAAATACCCTGGAAAAGTTTTTTAAATAACAAACAATGCACTTTTAGTATATACTGGTATATTCCTTACCAACAAGCTTTCTAATATACACTCTACTAGTTATGCGTGAGTGTGTCTTTCTCCATATTCTTTAACATTAAACTTTAAAAATATGTTTCAAAGCTATTAAAATCTAAATTTTTACAATAATTGAAAAATAAATAATTTTCTATAATATTTAAATGCTTAAGTACTTGTGATATTAAACAGTTTTAACATGGTATAATATATATATAATTACATGTGATTGTGTGTCTGAGTTTATACTCAGACACACGATCAGACACACAAGGCGGTGCTGCTTCTTGCTCTCCCTGTGCTCATCTGATCATGAGATGCCCAGGAGAGAAGGTGAGTTCTTGCCCTGGCTCACCATCCCAATAGAGCCTCGCAAGAAACCAGAGGAACCCCACACCATGAGGGCCGCCATTTTCAACATCCCGACTCCACAGCTCATCAGAGTTCCACCCAAGAGAAAAGCCGATCTCAATTTCTTCGTCAGAGACAGCAAAGCCTATTTTGAGCCCAAGGATGCCTGATCCAGAGACTCAGACACACAGGGCAGAGTTGGTACAGGCACTGCCTGTGCGTAGCTGATTATGAGGCGCCCAGGAGGGAAGGCGAGTACTAACCCTAGCCTGCCATCCCAATAGAGCCTTGCAAGAAGCCAGAGGAACTCCCACACCACGAGGGCCGGCATTTTCCACATCCCAACTCCACAGCTCATCAGAGCTCCACCCAAGAGAAAAGTAGATTCCTCCCTCATTGTTCATCAGTAAATGCACGAAATGAGAGCCTGCTACTGAAAGTATACCACCCACACGGCAGAGACTGGCAAGCTACCCATGTCGTATTTGATATGCCAAAACCAGTAACAATTCTAAACCTCATTCCCATGAACTGAATGAATGGTTTGAGGCTCTTCATGTTCCTGGAGTGAGCAGATCCACTTGGGCTACACTAGCACATACAGGATGTATGGAGATGTTACTGGTGCCTGCGCAAGCAAATTGATGAACAACAGGAAGACAAGTGACAAGTGATATATGATTGTACATATTAATATGTATTATACATGTGGATATATAAAGGTATTTGATTTGGGGGCAACACCTGACAGTGCTTTCTGATTTTTTTTCTGATTCTGTACTTGGGGATCACAGTTGGAAGTGCTCAGGAACCATATGTGGTGCCAGCAATCAAACTGTGATGCAAGGTTGATTAATCCCTGTACTGACTCAAGAGCCCATTGCTCATCTCTTTTCATTGCTCATCTCTTTATGGTTTATGTTTGTGAGTTGACAATATTTAAGCTGCATGAATTTTTATTGGAATGCATTTATATATTTAAAGACAAATTTTGTTTTCTTTATGCTTTAAGGTTTTTATTATATCTAAACAATAGCCGTTCTATTTATTCTGATGTATGTTGACATTTAACTTTTATCAGATACAAATAATTTACATATCATATGAAATTTCTTCCACATTATTCTTAATATTCACCTTTTATAATTCAAAAAATAATGTTGTTTATTAATCTTCTGAGTATGTGTTAAACATATACTACTCAACGCTTCTCTTCCTTTAAATAATATGGCTTCACTCAAATAACCATTTCTATTATATAGGCTCTAATTTTAAAAAGTTTTGCAAGTAATTCATACTATTAATAGATTTAATAAATAGACTCTGAGAAATAATATTCAGTTATTTTATATTTTTTGGTAAATTATAAAATCTTTAAGTTTTACATTTTTCAGTAAAATATTATGATGTAATTTATGTCAATAATCAATTCTTCTTTTAAAACACTTTCCTATATATTTATGGCTTTGGTAATAATAAATGGATATTTTCACATTACATTTGTAATTAAGGTGATATAACTAAATATTATTTATCTTAAATAAATGCCATGTTATTGTTTAAAATAAACAAACAGACATGGGGCAGAGCTGGTACTGACTCTCCCTATGCCCAGCCAGTCACGAGGCACCTGAGAGGGATGGCGGGTTCCTAGCCCTGGCCTGCCACCCCAGCAGAGCCTCACAAAAAGCCAGGCGACCCCCCACTCCATGAGGGCCTCCATTTTCCACATCCGGACTTCCCCCTCGTCAGAACTCCACCCAGCAGACCAGCCTGGCACAGCCTGGCTCGCACCTGTCACAGCCCGGTTCACCAATAAATGCTGGATTTAGAGATGACTACAAGAGTATGCTACCCGAACGGCAGAGCCTGGCAAGCTACCCATGTCGTATTTGATATGCCAAATACCAGTAACAATTATAGACCTCATTCCCATGACCTGATGGAATGGTTTGAGGCTCTTTATGTTCCTGGAGCAAGCAGGTGCCCTTGGGCTCTACTTGCATGAGACAGGACATATGGAGATGTTACTGGTGCCCGCTTGAGCAAATTGATTATGAACGGGAAGACAGTGATACAGTGATTGTTTAAAACTTAAAGTGTGTTTTAAAGATAATATAAGTGATTCTTACAACCCTTATTTTTTGTACTAATTTTATCCTTAGACTCTCATTTCAAATGATAGTGGTTAGATAACATTTACATTCTATTCTCATACTCTGCAAATGTTTCAGTGTTTAATTTGTATAACTTTCCAATTTGACATTTTCAACTCTAAATAAAATTGTTACACGTTAGTTTGTAATAATTTGACTAGGTTTGGTTCAACATCAATTTTATATTGTCCTATAATTTTTCATTTACCTTATAAGATAAATGAACAAGGCATTATTATGACAATTCTTTATAATCCAATGACAATCATACTTAGTAGGTCATGTACAATATAGATTTCCAAAATATTTACTAGAGACTTGGTCTCAGACTTCCCAACTTCTCTTGAGTCAAAATTGAATATATTCCATTTTTATTTCAATCTCATTTCTCCCTAGTGTTTGCCAAGAGTAAATTTGACATAAAATTATTAATATTTTCCCACTTTTATTTGCTCTTTCACCTCGTGCTACTTAAAAATAAATATTATTTAAACCCTGCATCTATGAATAGTCTCATGTACATTTGTTCACTACTTCTTGGAGTCATTTCTTTGCATCTAACTACAATGCACAGGAGCTTAAATGATAGGAAATGCTTTATTTGTTTACCCCAAATAAGTGCTTTTCTTTACTTCCATCTGGTAAAATCTATTTAGGTCATATGCCCACCTCAGGATATGCCATGCACTGCTCTTCTGATCCTTAGAAATATAAACTCCATCTGAAAGGAAGAAGCAAACCTTATATGGAGAAAGCAGGCAGATATTGTGCATATCCTCACATGCAGGGAAAAGAGTACTCTGTCAAATATAAAACAAATGTCAGAGAAACTATTCATAAGTCAGGCTTTTGAATACAATTAAATAGAGCAAGATGGAGGAACAAGGAAGTAGGCAACCTAATTGTTGAAGGAAAATTTGAAAGCACTATTAGAATACAATGAGTTATAGAAAGTATAAATGGAGGATATTTCTAATCCATGAGCTTACAAATCACATGATCTTCATGTCAGACATAGAAAAGAGCTTGCCCCATTATCTCTTTCATTTAAATAAGCCAAATTCTAAAAAGAGAGAATCTGCCCCTACCAAACTGCCAAAATTGTATCTGAGATAATTTCCTTGTGCATAAATTTGCATAATACTTGCTGAAGATCACGTTACTATAAAAAGCCAAATTACCTATATAATAACAAGTCCTTATTGTGGAAACTAGTGAAAAATTAAACAAGTCATAATATATGTCACTCAACATATTAAAGATATCTACTCTTCTCTAATTGGTTTCTAGTCTGAATAAAATGCCTCTCAATGGGTCAGCAAGGATTTATAAAGACATTGGCAGGCTTATTCTAAGATGTATATTGAGTGGCTTCAACTAGCATATTCTAGAAAAGAAGAATAAAATGTATGAATCATTCCATATGATATTAAGAGCTTGCATTTGCACAGACATATACACACCTAAGTCTGATTTAACACAGTATTACAAAAATCAATTTAAAGAAGAAAGGGGATTTTCAAAAAATAACAGTGAAAGGGAAATTGCAAATTTATTGAAGAAGACATAAAGCAGATAATATGTTATTCTTACTTCATATATAAAATTTTAGTTAAATCGATCAAACAAAATGTCTCTGTTCAAATATTATACTGAAATAATTTCCAAAAAATAAACACAGAGTTCTTAAATTTGATATCAAATGCAGACACTAAAAAAAGGCAAAATTAATATATTGGACTTCATAAAATTAAATCCAGGCAAAATAAATTTTAAAACCTTAAAGACTAGAATTTTATGAACAAATATTCATAAAAAAAACAAAAAAACAAACAAATGAAAAACTAAACAAGGATCTAGAATAAATTTACTAAAATTTTGAAGTTTGTGACATGAGATAAGTCACTTTTCTTGCAGACATAGTCTACTCCATGGCTAACTTTGGTTTAAGCCATAGCAATGATCATATTCAAGCATAGCCAGAAGTGATTCCTGAGTACAGAGTTCTGAAGAAAGCCTTGATTACAGCCAGCTTGGCCCCAACTGTCCCCCCCACAATTCTCCAAATGTAATGGAAAATATTAGCAATATGAGGTAAGAGTGACAGCACAGCGGGTACGGCATTGGTTTGAATGTGACTGACTGGAGTTCAATCTCTGACATTCCATATGGTCCTCCACACAAACCAGGAGTGATACCTAAGAGCAGAAACAGTGTAAGCTCTAAGTACTGCCAGCTCTAGTCCAAATATAATACAAAGCAACAGAAAAAGAAGTAAAAGAAAAAGAAAGAAGCAAGAAAGCAGGCAAGCAAGAAAGCAAGCAAGCAAGCAAGAGGCAGGCAAGCAAGCAAGCAAGCAAGAAAGAAAGCTAGCAAGCAAGCAAGAAAGCAAGCAAGAAAGCAAGCAAAGAAAGCAAGAAAGAAGAAAGAAAGTCAATTAAAATCTTTCTTATCTGTATAGAACAAAGGTGTCCAAAATCATTTGCCTATTTCTCCTTTTTTCAAAAATCATGAAATTATTTATTTTACCCTTAAAACATATCTTATTTAGGTAAACAAAAAGCCCCCAACTACACCCTGTCTAGTTTGCCCCTCACATCTTTCTAGCACCCCCCAATGTGGTATTGCTCATTTAGATAAAAACTCAGGGCATTTAATCATGGTTTAAGTTATTAGACTTAGGTTTTAATGGTAATTCAGATAGGTTTATTTAGCTTGCAATCTCTCTTTATTATTCTTATTCTCTTGAATTTGCTACCTCTATTTTTTAAAATTTTAGCTCTAAATCTTGTTGAAACTTAACCCTTATGTTTCAGTTCTTTTGACCCTTGTTTTCAGTATTTATCTTTGTTTTGTTTTGTCTTGTTATGGCTTCCCTCCTCAAGTGAAAGTCTCACTCATGCTTTAGAATATATTTGAAAATAAAATTTAGATGGGCCAGAAAGCATAAGAGATAGAATAAGGTGGCATAAAAAGATTCAAAAACAAAAGGAAATAATAGAAGGAGACATTTTAAAATTAAATGCAAACAGTGGTTCAGAGAACACAAATGGAAGCAGGTGGACAGAGGACACCACCCATCAGCCGAGGCCAGAAGGTCCTACCAAAAAGGTCAAAACACGGTGCATACAACCAGGATAGAAAATAATTTTCTCTACACTGGCCAGAGAAGTAAATAAAAATTCACAGGAGGCTTTCTTGTAAAAGCAACACTACGTAAAACTACTTGGAAGTTAGAAAAAATATTTAATTTGTCACAAAATTAGTTATATATTTAAAAGTCTCTTGACATCAGAGAGTCTAAATTGGGGGGTGGGGTGGGGACAAGAAATGACATTCATTTAGGATTGGAAATATTAAAAACTCAGTTTCTTTGCCCAACAAATTTGGGTAAAAATTGTTAATCTTAGTCATTTATATATCTATTGAAAGTTAATCATTCTTCATGAGCTTCAATTTTCCATAAATTAATAATGCAGCCGCTTGTATTGGGGCAACTTATCAATTCAATACGTGGTAATAACGGTGAAAAACCATAAAACATAGTAAAGTCTTAGTAATAGGGACATGCAATAATAGAGATGTTATAGTGGTTAGGAAATTTACCAAGTGCTTTGAAGGGTCCATACTTAGTTTATTCCTCAGCACCACATATGGTCCTCTGAGCACTTCCAGGTATGATTCCTGAACATGTTGCCAAAAATAAACCCTAAGCACTTCTGGATATGACCTGAAACCAAAAACATCAAATTTTAAAAAGTAATTATACTTTGCTTCCTCTAAATATGAATTAACAAACTGAAAGTCCATTGCTATGATTGATAAGAAAAGAGAATGATCTGAGTATGTTTGAATATTTAGAATGTAAACACAATTATGAGAGACCCACGCCAGACCCACAGTTTCGTCGGCAACCCTGGAAGAGATTCAGACCAATCCATTCCAGACCCACAGCTGTGTCGCTTAATCCCACGTGGAAGCAACCCATGGAGCTGACCTCCCGGTAAGAGGTTCGGCCAGCCCCTGGAGGAGTCCAACATTGCTCCAAGGATTTGCTCACACATGTTGGGGAGGGGCCACACTAGCAGACTTGGAGAGGAGATTTGGGCTCCTTCATGTCAGCTACCCCGGAACAGAGCTCCACGTTAGACCCATGGCTCTGTCTGCAATGGCTGCTCTGTGGCCATGCAACAGTATCTTAGATAGTACTGATTTTAGGATCAGGTCCTTCCCAGGATCTTTCACATTTATACACTGTATACAGTTCTAGGCAGGTTCTAACTGATACCCATCATTCAGTAAGCCTAGCAAGAAGCCAGAGCAACCCATACATCATGAGGTCAGTCATTCTCAGCATCCAGACTCCATACTTCCTCAGAGCTCCACCCAAGAGAAAACCTGATCTTTCCCCTTTAAATTTCAGCAGTAAATGCTTGAGATGAGAGCCTTCTACTGAGAGTATATCAGCTAAAAGACAGAGCCCAGCAAGCTACCGGTGATTTATTTGATATGTCGAAAACTAGTAATAATTATATACCTCAATTCCATGACCTGAAGAATGGTTTGAGCCTCTGCCTGTCCCTGGAGCAAGCAGATGCCTTTGGACCTCCTTGCTTGCAACAGGGTGTATGGAAATGTTACTGCTGCTCACTCTAGCAAATCCATGAACAACTGAAAGACAGTTACACAATTATAGACATAAACAACTTACTTTGATTTTAACATGGTCAGATTTTCTAGTGCCCCACCCATGCCACTAAAAAAGACAGACTTATCTTGCCTCTTTTGTTCAATATAGAACTGGAAGTACTCGCCATAGCAATCAGAGAAGAAAAAGGCATTGAGGGAATCCAGATAGGCAAGGAAGAAATCAAGCTATCATTATTTGAAGATGACATGGTATTATACCTAGAGAACCCTAAACTCTCGACTCAAAAACTCATAGAAACAATAGATATTTATAGTAGAGTGGCAGGATACAAAATCAATACCCAAAAGTCGGTGGCTTTCCTATATACAAATAATGAAAGAGAAGAAAAGGGATATTAAGAAATCGATTTCATTCAAAATTGTGCCACAGAATATCAAATACCTAGGAATCAGCTTAGCCAAGTGTGTAAAGGACCTATACAAAGAGAACTACAAGACACTGCTTCAAGAAATAAAAGAGGACACGAGGAAATGGAAACACATTCCCTGCTCATGGATGGGGAGAATTAACATTGTCAGGGATAGTAATAGTTCCTAGAGATTTGTACAGATTCAATGCGCTCCCTATAAGGACACCCATGACATTCTTCAAAGAAATTGACCAAACACTCCTGAAATTCGTGTGGAATAATAAACCCCCCACAGATAGCTAAAGCAATCCTTGGGAAAAAGAAGAACTTTACTACAAAGCAGTAGTAATTAAAACAGCATGGTATTGGAATAAAAACAGACCTGTGGGCCTCTGCAATAGAATTGAGTATCCTGACACCCACCCTCAAAGACTTGATCAGTTAATCTTTGATAAAGGTGCAAAGAGTTCAAACTGGAGTAAGGAAAGCCTCTTCAACAAGTGGTGCTGGGACAACTGGACAGTTACATGTAAAAACATGAATTTGGGCCTGTGTCTAACACCTTGCACAAAAATCAGATCAAAATGGATGAAAGATCTCAATATTAGACTTGAATCCATAAAGTACGTTGAAGAAAATATAGGAAAAATCCTCCACGACATTGAAGCTAAAGACATCTTCAAAGGTGACATACCATTAACAAAGCAACTAGAAGAAAAGATAAACATATGGGACTATATGAAACAGAAGGAATGAGCAGAAACTTCAACAAGGAAGAAATTGAATGGCCAAAAGACATATGAAAATATGCTCATCATTATTAATCATCAGAGAGATGTAAATCAAAAGAACAATGAGATATCATTTTACACCACAGAGACTGGCACATGTCAAAAAGAACAAGAACAATAAGTGCTGACGTGGATGCAGGGAAAAAGGGACACTCGTCCATTGTTGATGGGAACGTCAACTGGTACAGCCTGTCTGGAAAACAATATGAAAATTCCTCCAAAGAATATAAATTGAGCTCCTCTTTGACCCAGCCACACCAGTCCTGGGGAAATACCCTGAAATTGAGTTCCCATTTTACCCAGCCATACCACTCCTGGGGATATACTCTGGGAAAACAAAAATACACAAGGAAACACCATCTGCACTTTTATTTTCATAGCAGCACTATTCACAGTAGCCAGAATCTGGAAACAACCAGTGTGCCCGAGAACTAAAGTCTGGATAACGAAACTTTGCACATCTATACAATGGAATACTATGAAGCTGTTCGGAAAAGTGAAATTATGAAATTTGCCTAGAAATGGATGGGCATGGAGGGGACCATGTTGAGTGAAATTAGTCAGAAGAAAAGAGAGATATAGAATGACTGCATTTATTTGCATGACGTAATTATATATACATATTATGATACCAAAATCCAATGTCAGGCAAAACGTGGATCAGGAGGTCTTACCATAATTGGAAATTACTGAAAACGTGTGGGAATCAGAGGTTAGGTAAGACAGAGAAGGGAACATGTGAGAATAAATGTTGAAAGAGCTAATACCAACCTAGAACTGAGCATTAAATAAGGGCAACAAATGCACATGATGGCCTCTATGTGTGTATTGCTATCCACAATATGTAAAAGAAGGAAAAGAGAGAGAGGGAGAGAGAAAAGAGATAAAGAATCTGCCACAGAAGCACGCTTATGGGAGGGGGAGGGAATTGGGGACATTGGACACTGGTGGAGAGCGGGTTCTCCACTCTGAAATGGAAATGGACACTGGTGGGAAATGGACACTGGTGGAGAGCGGGTTCTGGAACACTGTAGAACCAACACTCAAACATGAACATCTTGTAATTGTGTATCTAATGATGGTATAATAAAATATATTAAAAATAGACTTAACATATTGAAGATATTCACCTTTATACAAGTACCTATTATATGGGTACTATATAATATGACCTAAACTAATTTTGCTTTATTATCTGACATTTTTATTCAGTAACTCCAGTGGATTATAGCAATTAATCTAAATAATGAAATATACCAATTGTTTATTCAGAAAGCTTACTTCTTAACAAATATTCACAATTCATTTTTTCCAAAGGCTTTTTATCAGGAAAGGCTACTGACTAGCAATATCCCTATATATCAAATTCATTTTCTCTTCATTATTCTGTATACTTGGTGTATAGCAGCAGGAAAGAGAACAGCTGTTCCTTGACCAAATAATTTTGCATGTGGAATAATTGTTTGATTTCTGGATAAATGTAAAGCATCTCTGTTTTGTGAAACTTGCAAATTATCACAATGATGTTTAGTAGCATTCTGGAACTTACTTTAATGGACGTGTCAGTAATTGATTATTTTTCCACTCAGAATTTACTAAACATACCTTAGCAGCATTTTGCTATATCAGGGGTTCCCTTTGCCATTTTCCTCCTTTGCTGGGGAAACATAGGTATATAAAAGATACACAAAGTATGTATTGATGATAAGTCATAAATTTATTTTATTTTTATTTGATTTGATTTGATTTTGGGGTCACACCTGGCCATGCTCAGGGGTTATTCCTGCTCTCAACTCAGGAATTACTCCTAGTGGTGCTCAGGGGATCATATGGGATGCCGGGAATCAAACCCCGGTTGGCCGTGAGCAAGGCACACTCCCCTGCCCACTGTACTATAGCTCCGGCCCCATAGATTTCTTATGAAATAGAATGTCCATGTCCCTCCAAGTTAAACAATGCCATAGAGACGTTGCAATCCAATTTAAGAAGCTAGGTGCAGGATCACAAAGGAAGGATACAAACATGTGCATGGTGCAATCTTCAGAAGACATACAGTAAGTACCTTAGCTTAGATAAGGATAACTGGGATGAAACAAGTAAGAACTATTTGAGATCTCTCTTTTATTGAATTGGAATAAGATGACAAAATTAATGGAGAAATCACATAGAGAAAATCCAAATCAACCCTATAGGCAAGCATTTCATAGGGAAAGATAATGATTTCCATTAATATCCAGGGCCACCTGGTGCCACTCCTGGCAAGACACATCTACAGAGCCAGGCATTTCAATAACTGGTGAGAAGATGCAATGCTACCTGAACAAGTAGTGCTGGGGACCACCAGGATTAACCCAGAGATACAGGAGGTCATAGGATACTGGGCACTGAAGTGGAAGACTGATTCATGGCAGCAGTGTATTAAGTGAACGCTCTGTCCCCTAGTGGATTTGAAATTTAAACATTTATCAAAATCACCTAGAAGATTTAGATTTCTTTTCAGAGAGATTCTGGAATGGGGACACACCCGGCTCTTCTCAGGGCTTATTCCCTGACTCTGTGTTCAGGGATCACTCATGGCAATGCTCAGGGGATTTTCTGGTGCCTGAGATTAAACCCAGGTCAACAGTGCAAGGCCTTACCCTCTATGCTCCTGGTAATTTTCTGACTCAGTAAGTCTGGATCAAGGCCTGAAAGATTGTTCCCTGTCCTCTCATAACATAGAAAGAGCACTGCATTTTCAGAACCACTGCAGAGAAAATTCCAAGTAGGGATTAGGGAATTTTGGATTATTTTATATTTTTATCTTAAAGATCACATATTTTGATGCCCTTTACTTCTCCACCACACAAACAAAACTCAAACATGACTGATGTGGTTGGAGGCATAGTACATTGGTAGGACATTTGCCCTGCATGGAGCCCATCTGAATTCAATTCCTGGCACTGCAATATGTATTCCTAGTTCATAACATAGAAACAGAAGAAAGTCCTGACATCTCTGAGTGTTGCCAAAATATTTTTAAAAAGTTAAAAATGCCAGAAGTAATAATTTGGTTTGTATTGCTCTTTTCTTTCTTCTACCAGGAATTCTCAATTAACCACATTGTAACTTGTGACATTCTCAGCGTAGATTTAACTATACTCATTTGTTTGGTTCACCCTGGTTTTATGTGTGACATACAAATATAAAACAACATTAGTTAAACATATTTTGACAGGGGCTGGAGAGATATCCCAGCGGGTAGGGCATTTGCCTTGAACGCGCCGGCCCATGCCAGCCGGGGTTAGATCCCAGGCATCCCAAATGGTCCCCCTGAGCAATGCCAGGAGTAATTCCTTAGTGCAGAGCCAGGAGAAACCCCCTGAGCATCACCGGGTGTGGCTCAAAAAAAAAAAATATTTTAACAGCTCTGGGAAAAATCTGTATCTTAAACTTAGCTCTCATTGTGTTTATGTTTCTCTGTGTCTTATGGACTTTATAGAAAATAATAAGGTTTAAATTGCTTTGAAAATAAGTATCTATTTCTAAATATTTACTAAAATTTTATTTAAAATATTACTTGGAATCAAATAAGTTATGTATCACCTGTTTATGTCTAGCTTACAGTCTTCATTCAGCACCAACCAGATGAAAATTATATTTTTCTACAATTTTAAAAACATAAGTTTTCTCATTTTTCTATTTCTTGATCATGTATACATCATTTCAGAGTAATATCAGTGTGTGTTATAACACATAGACTACTTCTATTACATAATAATTTATTTTAAAACTTACAAATGCATATTTAGTGAAAGAAATCACTTTGAAAAGTTAGTGTCAGAGGAGGTTTCTAATTTTTTCTCCATAATCCCCTGATTTTTACTAATTTGTTCTCTATCTTAAACAAACCTGATTTTTCAAGTGAGCATCATACTACTTTTTTTAAATCAGTGAGTTAGAATATTACAGAATTTTATAGATACCATTGTGTGAGGTACAGCTCATAATGCCTGAAAATTTCTAATACCATCAAAGTGTCTCTCTGAACCTGTTCATTCCACCTGACCTCCCATTTCTCTGTGGTGGCCAGCATATTTTTTCATGGCATTTGGGTAATTTTTATTGTATCTTTCCAGTCTATTTGTTTTGATTATTTATATTCTCCATAAGAGATAAGTCATAGAATCCTTGTCTTTTACTTCCTAACTTATTTTCACCAAGCACAATCATCTCAATTCTTTTGGCCATAACTATTTTTTGCCTTAATCTTCTACATACTGTGTTTCAGCAGTACTTTTGATTTCTGAATGCATCAGATATATTTTCCAGCTCTCTCTCTCGGCACTCATGTAAGTGAATGGGGAAATAATGCTATAATTTTAGACCATGAACCTCATGCAGCCAGATGTATTTCTCTCAACATGCACAAGGTCCATTTCTATTTTGCTCCAGAGTAATTTTGAGAGTTCTGCCCTAGTTTTACAGAGAGGCAAGTTCACTGGCCTGGAGGCAAACTTGCATGGCTTCTTCCTTGATCTTAGCAGAGCTATTTCTTAACAGAGGATCCAACATGGCCAGGCATCCTCCTGGTAAATTCTAGATGTCCTATGTAGGGGTCAATGGGTGTTATGAGAAATTGCCCCCAACTAGCTAGCATGGAAATCATGATAGAAATTATAATGCTATTCCAAGTGTTATTAAAATCAAACTGCTTTTTGCAATCCTACCCCAATCTCCTAATATGATTTGCACAAGAGGGTCCTGATTAGCAGGAGGGCCTGGCCACCAGGCAATGAAAATGGCTTTGCAAAACCCAGAAATCACTAGGGCATATCTTCCAACAACCCAGTTCATTTGTGATAACTTTAAATATCTTGTTTGCCAAAGCATTGAAAGTCACATGGGCTGGACATGTAAAGCGATTTGGAGATGATCGCTGGACTACAGCTGTTACAACTGGATCCCACAAGATGTCAAAAGATCACTTGGCCGCCCACCTACAAGATGGTCAAATTTCTTCGTCAAGACCCTGAATGAATGGTCTGAGGCTCTTCATATTCCTGAAGCAACCAGATGCCATTGGGCTACACTGGCACGTGATAGGGTCAAATGGAAATGTGACTGGTACCTGCTTGAGTAAATCAATGAATAACAGGATGCCAAGTGATCAAGTGAAGTGAATAAATAATAAAACAATTGAATTTCTATAGTTAAATTTTTGAGTATGATTTGTGAATGCTGTCTCAACAGGGAGATCCACATTATGTGAAATATGCATTGATTAACTGGAAGAATATTCTTAAATTTTAGATGTGTGCTGAGCAATTCATTTTAATAGGCATGATGATAATTGTTAGATGACAGATCTAGCTAATCTGGGAGCTTTGTTGTTTTGCCCACTCACAGCTTAATCTATTTAAGCCAAGGTTCATTCTAATGAGACCTCTCTTCTATGTAAACACTGCTAGAGGGTGTGGCAGTTACAGTAGTCACCTTGATTGAATAACTTCTGACTCATACATCTACTAAGACTTCTATGTTTTCTAGACTGGGCACAGCTCCTCTTTATACCCACTGCACCCAGCATGGGACAGTTAGAATTTACCAGGAGACTACCACCCTGGCTATGTTGAGACTACAGGAAGCCTATAGAAAGCATCATACTAGTGTGCTCTAAGCAGGCGAGTGTGACCCTTTCAGTACACGAGAACAAGATACTCAGAATCACCCTGGTGCAAATAATAATAAGGACCTTCTGGGTACCATCTAGATTACATGAAGCTCATGAAATTAAGATGTATTACTTTATATCAACCCTCTCTCTCTCCAGTGTTTTACATAAGAGATAATCTCATGATTAGTCCTTGGCCTAACCTTTGTTTATACGTGCAATAGGGTGTGGCACTGCTCTTCTACACTCTGTGTTGGGTTCTTTGCTGACATGACCCTCCCTGTCACAAATCGGATTACTTTGGTGTATATAAGGGGACTGAATTGAGACTCCTTTGCCTTTTCGCTTTAGGCTTTCGGCTTTTTGCTCTTGGGCCTTTTGCTCCTTCTTCTGGGTAGGTCTCATCTCGGGTGAGATCCACTCTCTTTGGTTGGGAGACTTAGGCTCTTTTGTATGGTCTAAGTTTGGACCAGAGCTAGAGTTTGTTCATTATATCGTAGTGCTGTGGAAGAGCTTTTTACTATTAAAAGCCTTTTTTTAGAACTGCACTGGACTTGTGAGTTTTCATCTGTTCCCCTGTCGTCCTTGGAGGTAGAAGATAACTTCTGTCCTGACACTGTCGGGGACCCCGGCGGCATCCCCGACAGGTAATTGAGCATTGAAAGGTAAGTGAAAATATTGGACTGTTAATGTTGTAGTAGCAGAAAAAAGAGAATTGGACTGCCATATTTATGTTTAAGTTAGTACATATGTGCGAGACGGAAGAAACAAATAAGTTTATCTATCAGCATCAAGCTATATTTCAAAACATACTTTGAGATTATGTTAATTAAATTTATCTTTCTATGTATATCATTTAAAATAAGCCTGCTGGGCTGAATGATAGTACAGTGATTAGGAATTTGCCTTGCTCACAGCTCACTGGGTTTGATCCCTGCCATCTCATATGGTTCCCAAGAAATAAATCTTGAGCATCTCCAGGTGCTACCCCAAAAAGCATAATAAATAAATAAATAAATTAACTAATTAAATTAACCCACTGTTTAACTCATGATATATATCAGATATTTCTATTAAATATTTCAAAACAACAAACTTCTTAAACTATGGCTTGCATATATAATATTATTATAATATTATAATACTAAATTATTATATTATAATATTAAGTCAATAAGACAATCATTCTCTATATAACCTCCTAAAATTGTATGTAATTTATAAGTACTTTCCTTTTTTCGGTATTATTATTAGTGAGCTGATGCAAGCTCCTTGAGGAAAAACATATTACTTGTCTTACTCTTAGGAGTTTGTGAGTCCTAACGACAAGAATACAGGGTAGAAACCCAGAGCAAATGCAAAAAATATTTTAGTGTATGCAAAAAGTTGGTTTTGATTAATGTTTCAATATTTGGGGAACAAAATTAAATAACAAAAACACGAAAAGTTATCTACGGTAGGAAAGATCAATATGTTGAAAGTACGGAAATGACAAAAATATAGACAGTAAATTCTTTCAAGATACGGGTAGGTCTATATGCACTTTTTAATAAGAAGAGAATAATGGAAATTTTCAAGTTTGCATCTAGTCTTTATAGGATGGGAGGAGGAATTCTGTAAGATTTAGGTCATGTTAAATTTTTACCAGCTGAAGATTTGATTACAAGTTAAATAAAATATTGAATCTTGGAAGAGATCTCAATTGTCAGGGGTTCCCATTTTTCATGCACCAGGACCCTATTTCCAACTTGGACTACATTGTCTGACCTGATTGCTTAGTATCACCAGTAGCAGACTTGTGCATTTAGAGCACTATCTGTTTGTTTTTATTATTTATTTATTTATTTATTTACTTATGTATTTATTTATTTTGTTTTGTTGGGTCATACCCGGTGATGCTTAGGGGTTATTCTTGGCTTTTTATCCAGGAACTACACCAGGAGATGCTCAGAGGAACATATGGAATGTCAGGGATCAAACACAGGTCAGCGCATGCAAGGCAAATTCCTTACCTCCTGGACTATCACTCTGGCCTCCAGAGCACTGTTTTATAGTCCCAGCCACCCAATACACTTTCACAAAATTACAAATATTTAGGATATTTAGTACTGGAGAATGGTTACTTTCAAAAGGATTACAGTGTCAAAGTTTGCTCTAAATTGAAAATAATTTCAAGATGAACTTGGGAAAATGCAAATGGGAGACATAATTCATGTCTTATATTTATGATTTAATGGGTGGATAAATGAGCTCAATGTGAGTACACACATCCTAAATGTGTTTAAATCTGTTCTCTTTCCCTACTGACGTTTTAAAAGGGAATTAATTATCCACTTGCTTTTCTACCTCATCTGTCTTCAAGGGAGAAGAAGACTGTCAACTTACATAACTAAGTTGGATGGAGTGTGAATTTTTTAAAAAGTCTCCATTTTAATTGAAAGAGAAGGAAAAGAGTAGGAGGGATATGTAAAAATTTGATTTTGAAAAGTCTTTGTTGAGTGAGGTGACAAAGATGCAATGCGGTGAGGGTCACTAAATTGAAAAGTTCAATAGGATCTACTATTAATTGGTTACTAGGAGATATAAATATTCTACTCTCCCTATTATTCTTAGAAATGTTTGAATTCTCCATTATGCTTCTTTTTACATGATTTTCCCTTTCAATTTGTCTCTCTGACTTATAATTTCTTGGTCACGCCATCATGACCTATAAATGATTGCTAATTTATATCCATCCTTGGAAACACTCTCTAACTGCAAATTTAATCAGCCTCTTACATTGTGTAAATTTCCATTCTAATTCCACCAGTGCCTAAAAAAATCAATAAAATTTAAGCCAATTTAAAATTATAAATTTCTCACACTCATGTAAGCTAGCACTACCTTTTATACTCCAAAGTATAGTGTAAATAACCATAGAACTGTTCATCTGGGAATTTTATTTTATGATTCTAAATGTATCTGTGATCACTGTCCCTATTTATAGTCACAAAGATTGCTCAGAACATCCTCTTTTCTATGGTGGATTGTTGCATTTTAAATGCTAATCCCTAATTCTTTTTATTTAATATTTTATTATATCATAAGATGTTCATATTTGGGTTTTGGTCATACAGTGTTCCAGCACCCATTTCTCCACCAGTGCCCATTTCCCACCACCAATGTCCCTGATTCCCTCCCCCCCCTAGCCTGCCTCTATGGAAGGTTCTTTACTTCTTTCTCTTTCTCTCTCTCTTTCTCTTTTCCTTCCCTTTCATATTGTGGATTACAATACATACATTAAGAGGTTGTCATGTGTATCTTTTTGTTTGTATTTAATGCTTAGTTCTAGGTTGGTATTAGCACTTTCAACAATTATTAGCACACTGTTCCATTCTCTGTCTTCCCTAGGCTCTGACTCCCACATGTTTGTGATAATTTCCACCTTTGACAATACCTCCTGATCCATGTTTCGTCTGACTTTGGATATTGGTATCATAATATGTACATATATATATATATATATATATATATATATATACATATATATGTCATGCAAATAAATGCAGTCATTCTATATCTGTCTTTTTCCTTCTGACTAATTTCACTCAACATGATCCCTTCTAGTCCATCCATTTATAGGCAAATTTCATAATTTCACTTTTCCTAACAGCTGCATAGTATTCCATCGTATAGATGTGCTTCACTTGATCACTTGACTTCCTGTAGATCATCGATTACTCGAGTGGGCACCAGTAACATCTCCATATGTCCTGTCACATGCGAGACAGCCCAAGGGCATCTGCCCACTCCAGGAACATAAAGAGCCTCAAACCATTCCATCAAGTCATGGGAATGAGGTCTATAATTGTTACTGGTATTTGACATATCAAATACGACACAGGTAGCTTGCCAGGCTCTTCCGTGCGGATGGGATAATCTTGTAGTCACCTCAATGAAAGGTAAATCTTGGGATAGAGTGACAGCACTTGTCTTGTTTTCAGCCAACCTCGGTCTAAAGTTTCTTTATCCAGTCTTTAGTTCTCGGGCACACTGGTTGTTTCCAGATTCTGGCTATTGTGAATAGTGCTGCTATGAAAATAAAAGTGCAGATGGTTTTTCATCTGTTTGTTTTTGGTTTCCCAGGGTATATCCCCAGGACTGGTGTGGCTGGGTCAAAGGGGAGCTCAGTTTCTAGTCTTTGGAGGAATGTCCATATTGTTTACCAGACAGGCTATACCAGTTGACATTTCCATCAACAACGGATGAGTGTCCCCCTCGCATCCATGTCTGCACTTGTTGTTTTTGGTCTTTTGATATGTGCCAGTCTCTGTGGTATAAAATGATATCTCATTGTTGTTTTGATTTGCATCTCTCTGATGATTAATGATGATGAGCATATTTTATGTCTTTTGGCCATTCAAATTTCTTCCTTGTTGAAGTTTCGGTTCATTCCTTCTCTCCATTTTTTGATGGGGTTGGTTGTTTTCTTCTTGTAAAGTTTGACCAGTGCCTGATATATCCTGGTTTTTAACCCTTTATCTAATCCCTAATTCTAACCCTAATTTTTTCACTCAACTAAGATTTTTACCCTTGGCTTTTCAACAGACATTTGAATTCACAGGAAAATAAGACAAAGTATTCAGTTTCAATATGCACACAACTAAAATTAATTTTGGCTTTGGTTTCACATCACAACTATTTAACTAAATGAAATTATTTTGCTAATCACGTGAATTGGCATTTTTTAATTTTGTATAAAGGTTATATTCATAGTCACTGTAATCTATAAGTATGTAATCTAAAAAGCTGGTTTGTTTTTGATAAAATTTATATATTAAATAAAATTCTTTTTGTTTGAAAATTATAATTTTATGTGAACTCATAAAAATGTTGCTTATAGATAGACTTATTTGATAGAGATTGCCACAAACATTAAAATGACAAGTTTTTAGCATCTGAAAAATACATTCAAGTGTACTGAGTTATGCCTGTACTGTTCGTCCACACATTATTATTAATACCCTGATCACAGCCCAGCTCGTCGAGATCCACTCTGCTGCAGTCTTTTTTAATCCGGCCCAGGTATGCTGATCCAGAGACAGACATGGGGCAGCGCTGCTACTGGCTCTCACTGTGCCCATCCGCTCATGAGGTGCCCGGGAGGGATGGCAGGTTCTAGGCCTGGCCCATCACCCCAGCAGAGCCTCACAACAAGCCAGACGACCCCCCCCCACTCCATGAAGACCTCCATTTTCCACATCCGGACTTCTCTCTTGTCAGAACTCCACCCAGCAGAGCAGCCTATCACAGCCCGGCTCATCGAGATCCACCCTGCTGCAGTCTTTTTAATCAGGTCCAGGTATGCTGATCCAGAGACAGACATGGGGTAGAACTGCTACTGGCTCTCACTGTGCCCAACTGCTCATGAGGTTCCCGGGAGGGATGGCAGGTTCTAGCCCTGGCCCGCCACCCCAGCAGAGCCTCACAACAAGCCAGACGACCCCACTCCATGAGGGCCTCCATTTTCCACATCCGAAATCCCCTCTTCAGAACTCCACCCAGCAGACCAGAGTATCACAGCCCGGCTTGCGGGCTGCTAGCAGCTGCATGGTTCATCAATAAATGCTGGATTTTGAGATGACTACAAGAGTATGCTACCTGCACGGCAGAGCCTGGCAAGCTACCCATGTCGTATTTGATATGCCAGATACCAGTAACGATTATAGACCTCATTCCCATGACCTGATGGAATGGTTTGAGGCTCTTTATGTTCCTGGAGGCGAGCAGGTGCCCTTGGGCTCTACTTGCATCAGACAGGTCATATGGAGATGTTACTGGTGCCTGCTCGAGCAAATTGACGATGAATGGGAAGACAGACAGTGACACTGATCTACAGTGGAGCTTTGTCATAATCCATGTGTCTACAATTGACATATCATCATTACCCAACTTATATCAGTTCTATTAGGCCTTACACTTTATATTGTACATTCTGTGAGTTTGAAAGATGTATGATGATATTTGTCTGCAATTAAAATACCATACACAGTAATTCAACTGCCCTAACATGTTTATATTCTTTCTGTTCATACCTTCCTCTCCACAATCCCAGCAAGCTAATGATTTTTGTCTCTATAGTGATATCTTTGAAGAGTTGTTCCAATCATACTCCATGTTGCTTTTCTCAAAAGTTGATTTTACTAAATTATATATGTAATGTATAATTGCACATATAATTATCTATATGCAATTACCTCAATGTAATATGAAATTACATGTATATGTAAGTAATTTTGAGTTTCCTCCATGTTTTTGCATAGTTTAATACCCATTTCTTATTTTTTTTTTTGGGTCACACCCGGCAATGCTCAGGGGTTTCTCCTGGCTCTGCACTCAGGAATCACTCCTGGCGGTGCTCGGGGACCATATGGGATGCCGGGAATCGAACCCTGGCGGCATGGGCCGGCCGCGTGCAAGGCAAGTGCGCCCAACCCGCTGGGCTATCGCTCCGGCCCCTAACCCATTTCTCTTAAGCCTGAATAATGTCCCATTATCTGAATGTGTCAGACAATGAATAAACAAATATTTATCTATTCACCTACGGAAGGATGCCTTGGTTGTTGCCAATGTTTTGACAATTACAATTAAACTGCTATAAACAACCATATGTGTATTTTTGAATAATCTAAGTTTTCAACTCCTTCAGTAAACACCAAGGAATGTGATTGTTGGAATGTGTGATAAGAGTTTGGTTAACATTGTAAGAAACTGCCAAACCGTCTTAGAAGCTGACAGCTCCGTTTTGCATTCTTACCAACAATGAATGGGATCCTGTTTCTCTACACACTTACGGACATTTGATATGTGTATATTCTTAGATGTCAGACAATTTTTCTCCACTTCAGAGTTCCACTGGTTGCCATCATTCTTTACAAGTAATACAAACCTACTTTAAAGTAACAGTATAGTAATTAATGCTAGTTATGTATTAAAGTACTGTTGGTTATTTTTATTAAAATAAACATTTAAAATAAAATACTCTCAATTCCACCACTTCCATCCTTTGTGTTTATTATCATTTTTCTTTGTAAATATACTTAATCACATTTATGCCTATATAAATGCAAAAAATACTACAATATTGCTTTTATGTGGGACAAAATGTTATTTGATTGATTAGCAAATAGAACATTGAAAATGTTTCTCCATCATTTATTCATTCTTTGATAATTTTCCTTTCTTTATACTGAAAGAATGGCCCCTCGCCAACAGGAACCAGAGGTAACTGATAAAATGGAGGTAACTGATAAAATGATGGCTCAACTGAAAGTAACTGATAAAATGATGGCTGGACAAGACAAGAGCACAGCAGGAAGGGTCTTAAGCAAATAATTCCAGGGGAGGGCTATAAGGCAAACATTCCCAAGAGGTTGCGTCTGATGTCCCCCTCTGTATTTGGTATGATACCTGACTGGGCCCATGCCGTGCCAAATATGGAAAAAAGTATTAGGCACACTCAGATTGGTGGGTGATGGTTACCTGGTGCAGAGTGATTGGCTGCCTGCGCGCAGACCTTGATATAATATTTTAAACCTATTGGATAGTTATGCGGCGGGCTTTTCTGTAGCGCGGAATTATTCCTTAAAAGATCGTCCCTGAAAGGGATTCGGGGCTCTTAGCCACTGACCGTTTGGGGTCACGCTATGAGCCCGAGTATACTCGCTTATTAATAAAACCCTTGCTTTGGCATAGGACTTGGTCTCTCAGAGTTTTCCTTGGTAGGTGCGGCGTTCCAAGGCTCCCATCAGTCACCCCATCGGGTGGCCAACCCTTACAATACATAATTGAATTTCTGACAAAGATAATTTTTTTGTTTTTTTCTCTGAAGAACTTTTTTACACTTTTTGGACTTAAGAACTCTTCTGGTTATGTTGAGATAAACAGAACAGCCTGGGCCACCTCGGCTGTGATCAATCAAGCAATGCAAGGCTGATAGCTTGGTGGTCAGAGGCTTGGAGTGGTGATAGGCCTTACAGTGCTCCAACAGCACTAGGTTATGTGCAGTTCTCGGAGTATCTACAGTGCTGTGGATCAACTTACCACATGCTAAGTTATATTGCAGGCCTAAAGAACTTAACATTTTTAAAAAGGCAGGTGAGTTGGTCACACAATTGCCCAATTTTCTTTTGTTTTCAAGACTCAATATTTCAGCCCACTCTCATTTCGCATGTATAGTTTCTAATTGGAAGTACTTCCTTGCAAGTATTATTGTAATTATCCTTTATATTTTAAAATGTGGCTCTGTGAAGTTTAAACATTATAGGATTGATGTGATCTGGGAGGCATTTACCCAGTTTTGTGCTATGTGAGCTTTTTGGATCTACAGTTTGGTGCCTGGTATTAACTTGAGGAAAAATTCAGATGTGAGGCTTAGGACACATTTCAGTGTGACCTGGGTTTCATCTAGTGTCACATGGCTTTCTGAGTTTCCAGTTGATCTGGGTTTGAGCCTAGTTCCACATGGCTTTCTGAGTCTTTCCATTTACGGTCCTGGCGGGTCCTGCCATTGCAATGCTCAAGCAATATTGCAACATTACTTGAATCATGGGATCAGTTTGCTGAGTACTTGTAGGATTAGTCCTGGAAGCCCTCAACATCACTTGGGAGGCCACTGCACCCTTCCCAACCCCAAGGAAACAATTATCAAGTAACACGATGCTTTTTTTTTCTCTTCATCTCTGTACTTTTGGTATTTCTTTATCTATATTATACATGTGGTGTACAGTAAGTTGTGAATTATGAATAAAGCCTTGCCACAATCTTCATACTTGTAAGGTCTCTCCCCAGAGTGAATTCTCTGGTGTACTGTAAGGGATGAATTGTTATTAAAGTTTTTCCCACATTTTTCACACTTGTAAGGTCTTTTAGCAGAATGAATTCTCTTGTGTACGGTAGGATTTGAATGATGTGAATGCCAATGTAAAGCCTTACCACATTCTTCACATGCATAAGGTCTCTTACCAGAATGAACTCTCTGATACAGAGTAAGATTTGAAAGCTGACTAAAAGACTTACCACATTTTTTACATTTGTAAGGTTTCTCACCAGAATGAATTTTCTGATGAACAGTAAGAGATGAATACTGATTAAAGACTTTGTCACATTCCTAACTTTTGTATTGCTTATCACTAGAATGGATTTTCTGATATTGCATAAGATATGAATGCTGATTAAACACTGTGCCACATTCTTCACATATGTTGCAGGTGTGGCTGCGGTGCCCAGCTGTGTCCTTCCTTCCTTCCTTCCTTCCTTCCTTCTTTCTTTCTTTCCTTCCTTCCTTCCTTCCTTCCTTCCTTCCTTCCTTCCTTCCTTCCTTCCTTCCTTCCTTCCTTCCTTCCTTCCTTCCTTCCTTCCTTCCTTCCTTCCTTCCTTCTTTCCTTCCGCCTCTCTTTCTGCCTTCTTCCGTCTTTCCTTCATTCCTTCCTTATATTTTTGGGCCATTACTGGCAGTGTTTATTGCTTACTCTAGGCTCTGTGCTCATGGATCATTCTGGTGGAGCACTAAGGACCATCTGCTAATGCTGGAAGTCTAACTGGTGTCCGCTACCTGCAAGGCTAGGAGCGCTTTATCTTCTGCACTAACTCTCAGCCCACATCTTTTAGAATTTCTCATTCTCTGTTTAAAATGCCCATATTTTCTTATATACTACTTATTTTTTTAAAGCTCTTACCATATCATTCATAGATGTTTAAAATTCCTAGTCTAAACATTTCTATGTCTGACATAGTCAGAGCCTGATTTTGATACCTGCCTTGTCTTTTCAAGCTATTTTTAATATATTAGGTTGTATTTTATGGTATATTCTTCATAGGTGAACCTGATGTACTTACTAGCAGGAACCACTCTGAACACTAAATGTTTCAATTTGTTGACTAAGTATGTGGAGAGCTGTAGGGGCGCTCTGCGGGGTCCCCGACAGTGCCGGGAAGCGAGTTCCCTTCTACCTCCGAAGCCGGCGAGGAACGGATGAAAACTCAGGAATCCGATGCAGTTTTAAAAGGCTTTACTTATCACAGGTTCAGGCATACAAATCAGCGAAAGGAAAATCCTGGTGCTTAGGATTCCAGGCTAGAACCCCAGCCACGTGTAGGCCAAGATGGCGACCACCACGTGTAAAGGAGAAAAAGCTTCCAAGGGGAATGAGCGCTCACAAGGAGAGATCCCACAAAGAAGAAGAAGGCCCGGAGAGCGGGGAACCGGCTAGTTTATATCCCTGTAACTTAGACCTTCCTCCCACTGTTATGGAAAGCAGGGAGGGTCTAATGCCCTTAGGTAATCCCTCCCTGCACCTCACCTAGGGCCTTTACTATGCTAAAGTTTTGAGCCGAAATCTGCCTGGGAATGCTTTTGTAGTGTAGAGAAGGGGGTATCTGAGATGGCATGTCTCTGTACCAAAGACTAATACTAATGCCAGTTAAATATTTCTCCAAGCCTTCACAGGCTGGCCACGCACGGCAAACGCCCTACCGCTAGGCTATCGCTCCGGCCCCTCCATGTTTAATAAGCTATACTTATTTTTCAAGCTCAGCCCCAAATGTATGCCTTGTGTAGAACTATTTATCACAAATTAAGACTATTGCATTTTTCCATGCCAAAGTTATTTTTGCTGAACCAAAAAAAAATCTATCATTTATGTGCTGTAATGTACAAATTGTTATTTACAAACTAGCATAATGGTTTGAAGAGATATTTTGAGTTAAGACATGGTGATTTTGGAAACACCAATGTCAAAAAATTTGAGATGAAAGATACTTACTTAAGAGGCTATGGAGAAATGGTTTACTTTGTCTTGTCTTGTCTTGTCTTGTCTTGTCTTGTCTTGTCTTGTCTTGTCTTGTCTTGTCTTGTCTTGTCTTGTCTTCCCATTTTTCATCAATTTGCTCAAGCTGGAGTCAGTAATGTCTCCATTCATTGGAGAATGAGGTCCATTATTATTGCTGCTTTTGGCATATCGGATACACCAGGATAGCTTGCCAGGCTCTGCCATGGCTGGGTTCCTCACAGAGAACCCAACCGTTTACGATGTCAGACTATCAACCATCCAGGGCCCTTGGAGCAGAGCCTAGGTGTAGACAAGCCTGTCTCCCTATCTGCCACCTGCCAATGCAGCCAGGCACTGCAGCCAAACCTGCAACACCTCGAGGGCAGGATACTTGAATTAGAATTATATATTATCTCGAAGATTTTCTCTGTTAGATAAAATGCAAGCTTAGCCTTAAGATAAAATAGAGAAAAGCATAATAATAATATAGTTTTAAGTTTTAATATCTATGTAGCTCATTTGAGAAACCACCCAAATGAAATATGACCTAAACACAATAAAATAAATGTGTATGTAAAGAAATCTAAAAGTCAACTAAACCTATAAAATATGATATTTAAGCTCATAAAGTTCCAATGTATTGTCCAATCTATATTGTTCTTTCAATGTACTACATTTTTAGAGATGTAAGTATTCTTAGTTAACTACATTATTGACATTTGAAGTCATTAGATATAAAATTTATCCTGCTCCAGTGAGATGATTAAGACTTATTTAGTTTTTATCAATAATTCTCAATTATAAACCATAAAATAATAATTACCATAGTGTTGTAGGCAGGCAGGCAGGGGGCACCACATGGCAATAAAAATTCCTGAAGAAGAGATCCAGAGCCACACCTGATTGAAAGCCAGAGACCAAACTTGATAAGACCATATCAACAATAGACCCTGGGGAAGGGAAGGCCAGAAGGAATATGTAAATCTCCTGAGGGAGATGAATCAGCCTCCCCACCCAGAACCCAGCTCACGGAAGACCCCAGAAGAATTCCAATCAAAGAAGACCACTCCCAAAGTCTACTCCCCTTGGCAATGGGCCCTAGTAACCGAGGTTGAAGCCCCATATGGGAGTAACTTGGGGAGAAATCTATAAAAGCCGTCCTGACCAAAGGACAGCGCGCGCATGCTGCCTGGGCTCACATGTTCCCTTCGTGCACATGCTGCAAGGACACTCATGTTGCCTGAGCCCATATGGCCAAGCACATGTGGTGCCTGAGCACGTGTGTTGCCCGCATCTCCCCTCTTGAGATGTGTACTCTCTCTTTTTACTCGAGCTCTCCAACTTTGGAGCAGCCTGCGTTCTCCCTTGAGCGTGTTATTCTCTCTCACTTCCTCTCCCCTTCCCTCTCCGAAAACCTCCTCAATAAAAATCTATTTACTTCACTGCTCGTTGACTCCTGAAAATTCTTTTTCTGCGAGAAAGACAAGAACCTTGAGGCAGACCTGGGTAAGGCCTAGGACTGACTTTCCTTTCCTACAAAGAGCAATTCCCTCGCTCCAGCCTGAGTCCGTGGCTCCCCGAGAAACCTCGGGTGGTAGGGATTAACTCCCATGCCTAGAAGTCAAGCGGGCATCAGTTGTGGCTTGACGGCCACCTCGTGGGGTTGGTGGGGCTCAGGCCCACGCCGTGCAGGGGCTCATCGCAGACTTTATCAGTCCTAAGCCTGCCCAGAGGATCCCGGGTGGCAGAGGCGGCTGGGGAGAAAGCGACCATCTCTGTCCCCTTCCGGGCTCACATAAGTCACCCGTGGGGTCCACCTGCAACAATATTATTAAAATTTTGCTCAGAATAGTGAATTTTTCTTCCAAAGAATCACTAAGTCTAGAATAGAGACTTAAAAATATCTTCCAAAGTCTGAAAATATAATAGTAGCTATGAAGCAGGAATGTCCTGTCGGGTCGGAGGCGCAGAGATGAGACACCAGGAACTTGATGTATATCCATTAATATTTTTAATGATCACCAGCCGGAGGGCAGCAGTTCTCATCATGGCAGCTGACTAACCACAGCTAACTGACTTTAGCTGAATAACCTGAGTTCGCTGAACTGAGGTCACTCACTTGGACTAACTCATTTTACTGACTGAACTGACTGACCACCTCCACACAGACCCCAACTCCCTTATTCCCTAAGGGCAATACAGCTTAAAGTTTGCATGGTTTACATTACAAAGACAGTTCACATTCATTGAATAGGACTTAGGAATAATAGAAAGGAGACAACCAGGAACCAAAAACCTGCAGGGGGTGCTATCTAGAGATGAGATGAACAAAAGAATGCATTACAGTTGCTAATGCAGTCTTCCAGACTAGCCCATGATGGCAAGGACGTGTCAGACAGAAGAACAAGAAAAACCTGTTTTCTGCCTAACTTTAAGCATTGTCCACTAGACTCCATCTTGGGCTAGTTATAGCCAACAGGGAAATGTGCAGAGAAATGACCTAGAATAGCCTTGTCTGGGTATATCTGCAGCTTTGATTAACAGTCTCACTAGGGATTTCTACATACTAACTCTATTGGGAGACACTCTGCTGGAAGTCCCTGTGTATCTGTTAACAGGCAGTGTCCATCAGACCTTCCTTCACATATCCTTAGATCTACCTTCTGCCAACAAGCTAGGCAATTTATTTTGCAATTACCATTTCTTCATATTTTAAGCCAGTTTTTATTATCATCTTTGTTTACTTACGTGCTGGATATCTATACTTTCTTTTAAATTAAAATCACATTAATATATAAATAAAATAAATATAAATTATTTAGAATTTGGAATTAATTAGTGATGGTTTTACTTATCTGGGGAAGATAGTGAGGTGCAAAACAGTGTTCCCTATAATATTTTGTATAATTTTTTTGATTAATTGATTAGACTGGGTTACTTAAATTTGACTACATGTTACCACGGTGTCATGACTAGAATTTTTGCTAAAAAGAATATGCAGAGAAAAATAACTGTGTTGTAGAATATCTAGAAAACAATCATTTCTTTACATTTTAGACAATATCTGCAAGTGTGGTACAATGAGCATTGAATTACATATAAATTCCATCTCAACTACATACATACATATAAATTGTAAATAATTTATGATTTTATAAATTTTTTTCCAAAAATATATGGAAAATCACTATCACTATCCTCCAGTTGATCATCTATTTGCTAGAGCGGGCACCAGTAATATCTCCATATGTCCTGTCTCATGCTAGTAGAGTCCAAGAGCATCAGCTCGCTCCAGGACATAAAGAGCCTCAAACCATTATATTAGGTCATGGGAATGAACCAATATAATTGTTACTGGTATTTGGCATATCAAATACAACACGGGCAGCTTGCCAGGCTTGCCGTGCAGGTGGCATACCCTTGTAGTCACCTCAAAATATAGCATTTAATGAACCGCACTGCAGTTATATATGGAAAATATATGGAAAATATATTTATGTTTATATGGAAGCATAAAACTCAAAATAATTTGTACTTTTCTTAGAGCTTAAAATTGATTGACTACTGTCTACAAAAAGTATTATTTTTACAAATAATAGAAAAATGTATGTATGTTGCAATATTTTATTATCTACTATTAGTAATTTAATTTTGTGAAAATTAATTTCATTAAATGTTAAAAATTATTGTTGTATATGCAGTGTTTTTGACTCTGTAGATTTATAATCTGTGTCTGATTATAAATCTACAGAGTCAAAAACACTGTATATACAAGGTTTGCCAAGGCATCAGAAATCAAATGGGCTGGACATGTAATGCGATTTGGAGAGCGACTGCTGGACTAGAGCCGTTACCAACTGGATCCCACGGGATGTCAAAATATCATGTGGCCGCCCACCTACAAGGTGGTCAGACTTCCTTGTCAAGACCCTGAAGGAACGGTTTGAGGCTCTTCATATTCCTTAATCAACCAAATGCCATTGGGCTACATTGGCACGTGATAGGGTCCAATGGAAATGTTACTGGCGCCCGCTCAAGCAAATTGATGAATAACGGGATTCAAGTGATTCAAGTGATTCAAGATTTATAATAGATACTACACAAAAACATGTTGAATGAATTAGAAATATAACCTGACTATATTATTATAATAAAACTGATGATTTTTATTAAATTTTAACAACTGAATTATTACTATAATTCAAGCAAAATATATAAATGTGGTCAATCCAAATATAAATCTTTTTTTAGAGTTCTTCACATAAAGAGATATTACATAATGAGGTTTTAAGATATAAAAATAATCATTAGGTTTCCTTTTTATTAACCTTTTGAAATTATTATTTTAAGAGTTTGAGTTTACCTTTTGTGTACTTTTTTTCATTTACATTAACTATTCATCACTGTCAGAGAATTTGTCAAATTAGAAAGATTAAAGATTTAGTAGTAGAGAGTTTATTTTGTGATTGATCAATGCAGTAACTGTTTCTTTTAGACCATGTAAAGAAATTTTGTATATAGCTGATTTTATTAGATTTTTTTTCTCTTTAAATATTAATTTTCTTTAATTTTATCCATAAGTGTCTGAATTGATAGCTTTGCAGAAATATAGATTTAGAGAGTTTTATTTTGTCCCCTCTCTTTCAGGTGTATCATGGTCTATTAAATAATCCTTGAGATTATCAATAGCAATTTATTTTTGATATAGATAACTTTGGTCTTAGCACTTAATATTTTGTCTTTGCAAGACATGTTCATAGAAAATATTATGCAATCAATTTCATAAAACTCAGAGAACCCTTTTTAACACAAATGTTCATAATACATGTGTTTATTTGTTTTATTTTGTTTGTTTTGTGGCTACACCAGTGATGTTCAGGAGTTAATGCTGACTTTACACTTAGGAATTACTCCTCGTGTTGCCTAGAAAACGATATGGGAGGTTGGAGATCAAACTCCCTACCCTATTTCTCCAGCTTGTTCTTCCAATAGCACTTTAGAAAACCATGAATAGATTTTTTATTACATAAGAGACATGTATTATGTCTCTTATGTAATAAAAATTATGGATATTATGGATATTTATCTTATCAGACTTCGTCAAGAACCTGATCAGTTTGAGGCTCTTTGTATTCCTGAAGCAACCAGATGCCATTGGGCTACACTGGCACGTGATAGGGTCAAATGGAAACATTACTGGTGCCCGCTCGAGCAAATTGATGAATAACGGGATGTCAAGTAATCAAGTGAACATTGAAAATGCAAAGCAATAAAAACCAATAATAAAAAGGGGGTAAGGGTAAGGTAGAGATATGGGTAGCAAATGTTGCAGCAGCTTTGTTTAAGAGAAATAAGTAATTGAGAAAAACAAAGTGATAAATGCATTAAGATTTATGAAAGATTCAGTTTAATATAGAAATTGCATCAATTCTACACAAGCAATATACCAGTTTCTCCCCCATCCAGTCTCGGTTCCAGCTGCAGAAGCTGGACCCCTCCCACAGCACACATCACTCAACCCTCATTGAATTATTGAATGAATTAGGCCTGTCCATATTTAGAATCTTATTTCTGGTAGCCAGACATGATAATTTTCCTTCCCCAGTGAGATAGTGTCTGACCTTTTCACTCATCCCAGTGTGATACCAAGTCAGACTGATGCAAGAGTCTTAGACCCTAAATAGTTAGGCCTCTTTGATTTAAGGCAAATAATCTACTCTCAGATTTATTGAAAGGGAGATCTTTAAGGCCGTGGTAACAAAGAGCATTTCCTACAAAGTCAAGAAATGAAACTCTCAATTCACCTTTGTAATTATCATTTGAATCACAAGGGAAGTCTTTGATTTCATAAAAATGTAGGAAAATGCATTTATTTGAAACCTAAGATTCTAACTTCAGAAGTCACTATGATACAATTATTCTGCTAAAAAGTCAATTTTTAAAGGTATTGTGTAAATAAAATAATCTGATGTCATAAAAATTACTCAAATTTTATAAATAAATTATTCTTTCTAATACAGAAATAAATGCATATGTGTATATGTTTATGTATGTGATAAAACTCTCCTTCTGTACTAGAAATATACTTTTTGAGTTACATTTGAGTAAATAGATATGATACTCCTTTATGACCTATAGATATACGTATATTCTACTGTACAAAGGGAAAGAGGACAAGAAAAATGAGACAAAATGAATAGTTTTAATATTTATATCAGAAAATTGAGAAAATAATATATAGCTCTAATTTCAGTGAAACCTTTTATTGTTTTGACTATATTTATGTATGGTTATTTTCTTTATAAAGGTTTTGGGCAACTGCAATCTGTATTCAGTGGCAACCCCCTTGTAGGTCCTGGGTGTTTTCTGGCTCTGTACTCAGAGGTGCTATGCATTGCCAGTACACTGGATTCAAGGGTCATATAGTGCTAGGACAGGGTGTTCAACCCTGAGCAGCTGCATGTAAAGCAAGTGACCTATTCCTTGTAACGATCACTCCAGACCTTCTATATCATTCTTTTCTTAGTCATTCTCATAATTAAAATCTAAATTGTAGTAAACAAATGGAAATAGATGATAGATTGTGAGGTGTGTTTTATATTAGGGATCTGATTTTGCTAGGGAAACGTGGGTACCTGCATATCTACAATCTATAGACATTCATGTCTACTTACAATCTATTTAGATTTACTTCAGTTCATTATTTGATTTTTGTTTTGAATTTGTCTTGTCAAACATTCTAGTAACAGGCTGCAGCTATAGTATATTAAATCAGGCACTTGCCTTTTAAGTAACCAAACAGTTTCAATCCCCTGGCATCCCATATGATCCTCAAGACCACCAGAAATAATCACTTAGCAAAAGGCCAGGAGTAATCCAGGAGTAATCTAAGCATCCCTGACTGTGACCCCTCCCAAAGAACAAAAAATAAAGAAACAAAAAAAGCTAACTCACCTTATTTTTCATGTTTTATTGTTTACTTATTTTTTCTGCTTTTCAATCCTTTTTAAATGTTTGAAAAAGCAGTGTAATATAATAAACTAAACCTCTTATAAAATAAACGACTTCGGATTCAATCCAAACTTCTCTACATCTCTGTTGAGCATGGTCAGATTCCCATTGTTCCAGGTTACCTGGAGGTGAACCCACAAGGAACAGTCAAGCCTTCTCTCTCCAAAAGTAGGAAACAGCAACTACTACTCAAATGTGAAAGAAAGCCTGAGTGCTGAGGGTGGAGACTGCAGGCAGGCTTCCCAGGTGAGTCCTAAGGCCAGTTTCTTCACCAGCAACTTTAGTTTTGGATTTACTATATTATTAACAATGATATCTCGATATCATTCCAATACCACGCTCTTTATCCTGTGCCTTATCCCTCTACCAGAGACCAACTATCCACCTTTTCATCCCCACAACTAAAGCGTGTGGTTCAGTTCCTCTGTGATATTACCTGGGATCATTGTTGCTATCTCACCACATAAACTTCCCATGCCTGTCCCTTTCCTTCTGACTTCACTCAATATGTTTGTTAAGTTGTTTAACATTGTTTGCTTATTTTGACAAAACATACAAACCCAGAAGTGAGCTGAGACAGTAAAAGTCTCTCTGACCCTAGGTGAGGGGACATTTTAAAGACGAACTATAACCTTCCTTCAGAACTAAGTTTCACTATTTTAGGCAGAAACTATAGAGTTCTAAGGGGGGTTAAACTCAGTTTGGGGAAAATGTCCCTTAGCTGATTAATTTCAACTGAGAATTGTCAGTCACTAGGGGAAAACGTCAAGCCATTAAAAACAAAGAAGCTGGCTGGAATGATAGTACAGCAGGTAGGGCATTTGCCTTGCAGGAGGTGGACCCAGGTTCAATCTCCATCATCCCATATGGTCCCCGAGCACCACTAGGAGTTATTCCTGAGTGCGGAGCCAGGAGTAATCCCTGAGCATTACCGGGCATGACCCAAAAAAAACCAAAAAAATAAAAATAAAAAAGAGGATGAGGACTAGAGAAATAGTTAAGGAGTTAAGTTGCTTTTTCAGAAGTGTCGACCACGTTCTATTCTGGCATAGTATCTGTCCCTGCTTGATAGCTTAATGTACATGCACAGTTCACTGTCCTAAGTACAGACACTCTGCTCAAAATTCTTGACATGAGTATGACATCAACTTCAATAGATTATTGACTGGGAGCTGGTGTGAGGTCATGTCCTGGGGCAAGTGCTTTGTTTGATAGTCTGATTTCATTGTATCCATAACCTGAAAAGTTTAGCCCGAAGGCTTGTTAAGAGCACCATAGTCATCCTTGAGATGGGGAAAATTCAAAGTTCGAAGTTCTCTTTTGCACTAAATTCCACGTCTCCTAATAACTCCTACTTTAACACCATTTACTATCTGCCCCCTGTGCCTGAACACAGTTACTGTCCTATCACAACCTTCTTAGAGTAGACTATCCCTCACCATAGGAAAGCAGTCAGAAATGCCCTTATCTTCTTGAAAGTCAGAGCCTGCTTAGATCAAATACCACAGTGCTAGGCCATTATGAAAAACAGAGAATACTATTTTTTGTCTCACTATCCAGAGACCATTTCATTTTACTGCAGCTTCAAAGAAAACCTTGTAAAGGCAACTGGGGGAAATAAATGAACACAACAAAACATGTAACTAGCCATTCTTTATTTATTGACTATACATGTAATCAGTTCTTTGCTTTGCAAAGAAAATCACTTTCTCTGATTCTTGGAATTTCTTTACTAAAGAACAAAAAGATCAAACAATTCCTCTGGCTTTACCAGTTGTTTAATTAAAACACCACCAACACAATGCATATATGTTAGCTATCTACTACTATTGCCCGCTTATTTAATCGAATTAGAATTGTAATGTTTAAAGCATGGATTTAAAAGCTAAAAATTGATTAAACTTTCATATTAGAAAATTACTTAATTTAAAAACAGTGAAAATTATTTGAAATATTGCAGCTAGTATAATCTAGAAAATACAAATTATAAAAATATTTCAAAATAATCATTCTCACACTAATCCCTTTTCTATTCTGCCCTTTGCCTCACAGACACTCTTTTTTAAAATTTATTTTCTTTGTTTTTTAATTTTTTACATACCATAGTGAAACATAGTTACAAAAGTGTTCATAAGTGGTTCTTGGTAATACAGTATTCCAGCACCCACCCTCCACCATTGCCCCATCCCCACCACCAGTATACCCACACCCCCTCCTAGCCCACTCCCAGGCTGCCTCAGTAGCAGGTACCCCTTATCCTCTCTTTTCTCTCCGTCTCTTTCTGTTTCTGCATCTCTCTCTCCCTTCTTTTTTTCAAATTTCTTTTTTATTAAATATTTTATTATACCACAGTAAGATATACAATTACAATGTTGTTCCTGTTTAGAGGTTTCGGTCGCATAGTGTTCCAGCACCCCGCCCTCCACCAGTGCCCATTTCCCATGACCAATGTCCCTAATTTCCTCCCCCTCCTAAGCCTGCCTAAATGGTAGGTTCTTTATCTCTCTCTCTCTCTCTCTCTCTCTCTCTCTCTCTCTCTCTCTCTCTTCCTTATCTTACACATTATGGGTTGCACTACATACACTTATAGGCCATCATGTGCATATTTTTGCCTGTATTTAATGCTTAGTTCTAGGTTGGTATTAACCCTTTCAACATTTATTCACGCATGAACCCTTCTCTGTGTTACCTAACCTCTGACTCCCACATGTTTGCAGTAATTTCCACTTTTGGTAAGACCTCCTGATAATGTTTCACCTGACATTGGTTTTTGTTGTCATTATATATATATATATATATATATATATATATATATATATTTATATATATTTATATACATGTATGTATATATCTATATATATTTATGTCACTCAAATGCAGTCATTCTATATCTCTCTCTTTCCTTCTGACTAATTTCATTCAACATGATCCTTTAAATGTCCATCCATTTATAGGCAAATTTCATAACTTCATTTTTCCTAACAGCTGCATAGTATTCTGTTTCAGGACACTTCTGCATCTGCCCTGGATTGCCTCCTACAGGTCACTTTGTAGATAGGGGGTAGTTTAAATGTGGCAGTTTATCTGACCATGTATTCTATACTGACTTGTATAAATATTCTCTCATGCTACCACAATCATCATGGGACTAGCTAGATCTTACCAGCATATTTGCCTGGCCACGTTGGATCTCTAAGTAATTATACCAGAGAGAAATGCTGTTTGCCTCCAAGCAAGCAAGAATGGCTCCCTGATTACTCAAAGAAAACTAAAATACAAAACTACCGTGAAGTAGATGAGACTCTTGTGAAGGCTTGGAGAAATATTTAACTGGCATTAGTATAGTCTGTGGTACAGAGACATGCCTTATCAGCAACCCCAATCTCTACCCTATAAAGGCATTTCCAGGCAGATAGATCTAGGCTCAAAACATTAGGTGAGGTGCTGGGAGAAATTACCTAAAGGCATTTTACCCTTCCTGCCAGGGGAAGTTACATTTGGCTTATAGCTCCTCCCATCTCTGCTAAGAGGCTTTAATTAGCTCTGGGATCTAGTAAACAGCCAGAAGGCCTCCTGAAGTTGCTACATTTCTTTAGAGCTGTTTTCCTGTTTTCATCTATAGATAGCCTGGCCCAAAGTGGGCCGGGTGGGAAGTTTGGGCGGATTTCTACCTATAAAATAAGCTGCAAAAAAGAAAGAAGCTCTCTTTTTTTGCTCTTTTCCCCTTTTGCCATTTCAGCTTCCCTTGACGTTTTGCTTCTCCGTCCTCTCCACTCTATGTTGGACCTCAACACTTGGCGGCAGCCATCTTGGCCTACACAGGGTACCCAGAGTCCGGAGGTTTTCCCTGCTCTTGGATTGTATATTGGAACCTGTGATAGTAAAGCCCTTTAAAAACTGCATCGGATACCTGAGATTTCCTCCATTCCCCACTGGCTTCAGAGGTAGAAGGGAACTCGCTTCCCGGCACTATTGGGGACCCTGGCAGCATCCCCAACATCTGGCGTCCTTGGGTGGGCACCCCTGCAGTATTCCATTGTGTACCACAGTTTCCATTGATGTACCACAGTTTCTTTATCCAGTCGTCAGTTCTCAGGCATACTGGTTGTTTCCAGGTTCTGGCTGTTGTGAATAATGCTGCTATGAAAATAAAAGTGTGGATTGTGTTTCCACTGTGTGTTTTTGGCTTCCCAGGGTATGTTCCCAGGAGTGGTATGACTGGGTCAAAAGGGAGCTCAATTTCTACTCTTTGGAGGAATGTCCATATTATTTTCCAGAAAGGTTGTACAAGTGGACATTCCCACCAACAATGTATGAGAGTCCACTTTTCCCTCTGCATCCACACCAGCACTTGTTACTTTTACCCTTTTGGATATGGGCCGGTCTCTGTGGTGAGGTGATATCTCATTGTTGTTTTGATTTGCATCTCTCTGATGATTAATGATGATGAGCACTTTTTTTCATATGCCTGTTAGCCATTCAATTTCTTTCTTGTCAAAGATTCTGTTCATCTCTTCTCCCAATATTTTAATGGGGTTGGCTGTTTTCTTCTTATATAGCTGTACCAGTGCCTGATATATTCTGGATATTAACCCCTTATCAGATGGGTATTGGGTGAATATTCTTTCCCATTCTGTGGACTGTCTTTCTATCTTGGTCACTGTTTCTTTCGAGGTGAAGCTCTTTAGTTTCATGTAGTCCCAAATGTTTTTCTTTTCTTCTAGTTGCTTTGTTAATGGTGTTTCACCTTTGAAGATGTCTTTAGCTTCAATGTCGTGGAGGGTTTTTCCTATATTTTCTTCAACGTACTTTATGGATTCAGGTCTGATATTGAGATCTTTCATCCATTTTGATCTGATTTTTGTGCAAGGTGTTAGACACAAGTCCAAATTCATTTTTTACATGTAGCTATGCAGTTTTCCCAGCACCACTTGTTGAAGAGGCTTTCCCTTACTCCAGTTTGGACTCTTTGCACCTTTATCAAAGATTAACTGATCATGTCTTTAAGGGTGGGTGTCAGGATACTCACCTCTATTCCATAGGTCCACAGGTCTCACAGACACTCTTGTGGCAAGTTTTCAACCCTTGAACACTACTCCAATCTTCTGTTTTCCAGAGCATTGAATATTATTCTCATATAATATATATATTTTTTATTTCCCACAAATGAATGCAGTCACCATTCTATTTCTATACTCCTACTGGTTGACTTTGCTGGCTGTGATACTCTCAATGTAAATCCATTTATAAGCAAGCTAATTATTTGCTTATAATAGATAAAGTATTACATTGTGTATAATAGACAAAGTATTACATTGTGGAAATGCACCATGGTTCTTTATCCAGTCTTCTGTTCTTAGAAACTTACATTGCTTCCAGAATCTGGCTATTATGGATGGTGTTCAATACACATATAATTGAAAGGGGTTTCTGCTGTGTGTGTTTTTGGGCTCACAGGGTATATAACCAGAAGTGGTATTGCTGGGTGAAATGGGAGCTCAGTTTCTAGTTTTTGGAGGAATGTCCCTATTATTTTACCAAAAGGCTGGACCAGTTGGCTGTCCCACTAACAATGAAGGAGAGCTCCCTTCTCCCCACATCAGTACCAGCACAGGCTGCTATTATTCTTTTAGATTAGTGCCAGTCTCTTTGATATGAGATGATATCTCTTTGTTGTTTTGATTCACATCTCCCTGATGATTAGTGATATAGAGCATTTTTTCATGTGCCTACCTTTTAGCAATTTGAATTTCTTCTTTGCGAATTTTTATTTTTCCCCATTTTTTAATAGGATTTGATGTCATTTTTCTTGTAAAGATCTACCAGTACTTGGTAGAATTGTGTTTTGAGAATAGGTAAATATACATACCTGAAAACCTTTCAGTATCCCTATTGTAATACAGAAAGCCCAAAAGGAAAGTGAGAGAACAAGAGAGAGAGAAAGAGAGAAAGAAAGAAAGAAAGAAAGAAAGAAAGGAAGGAAGGAAGGAAGGAAGGAAGGAAGGAAGGAAGGAAGGAAGAAAGAAAGAAAGAAAGAAAGAAAGAAAGAAAGAAAGAAAGAAAGAAAGAAAGAAAGAAAGAAAGAAAGAAAGAAAGAAAGAAGGGAGGAGGGAGGGAGGGAGGGAGGGAGGGAGGGAGGGAGGGAGGAAGAGAGGGAGGAAGGGAGGGAGGGAGGGAGGAAGGAAGGAAGAAAGAAGGGAGGGAGGGAGAGAAGAAAGGAAGGAAGGAAGGAAGGAAGGAAGGAAGGAAAGAAAGAAAGAAAGAAAGAAAGAAAGAAAGAAAGAAAGAAAGAAAGAAAGAAAGAAAGAAAGAAAGAAAGAAAGAAAGAAAGAAGGAAGGAAGGAAGGAAGGAAGGAAGGAAGAAAGAAAAGAAAGAAAGAAAGGAAAGAAAGAAAGAGAAGCAAAGAGTCTGCCATAGAGACAGGATGGATGGGCAAGAGGATATTTGTGGTGGGAAATGTACACTGGTGAATGGATGAAGGGAAGGGTGATGGAGCATTGTATGACTGAAACCTAATTATGAATAATTTTGTAACTATGTATCTCACTGTGGTACAATAAAATTAATAATATATTTTATACAGTTATTATTTTCAATTCATAAATTATCCTGGCTATTTAAGTTATTGTTAATTAATAATTGTTTTTAAAGTGTTTGGAAGAGTGAGTTTTGTGGGCCACACTGGATGTTGCACTGGATTTTGTGCACAAGAGAGTCCCCTCTGGGTTTAGCTATAATAATAAGTATCAATATATAAAATGGTATGAATAAGAAACATTATCAAAGGTACATTTGTTCATTTTATCTAGCACCATTTTAAATTTAACTGCATGTCTAAATATATTTTATCTGAAATTCTATACAATACCTTTCTTTCCTACCTGCAATAACATAGTTTGTTATTGAACAGTGGGATGTAACCTTAGAGGTTTTCCCCTATATACACTAATTGTGTGCCTTATGGTTGTTATATCAGATTCCAAGGGCAGAAGACACAATTGTATAAAGTCTATACTATTTAGAAGAATTTTACCTTATGTAAAGTGCTGGCATTAAAAATAGATTGTTTCAAAGCTATGAGAATTTTTGCTCAGGAGAAAAATTTACTACAGTAGAGAACATTGGACGCTGATAGAGGAAACCTCCTTTGTTAAGGTTTTCACAGAACCCGAACTTAAAACAGTTGTGTGATTTTTATATAGACTTTTATGTGAATTCTATTGTTGGATCAGTCAGAAACTTAGGCAGAATTGCATTCTTTGTATAGTATTTATTATTTCTTTACCATGGTTTTTCGTCCTCTAAAGTAAGTCTCTCTAACTTTCCCAATATCTCATTTGTCATCATGACACACTAGTCACTTAATATAACGCCCTCTTAGAGAAACTAATCACATGTATTTGTGCCTAAACTAATCCTTTGTTTCTGACCAGTTTTATGTTCACTCTTTATTCAAATGATGAGCTTTATCATTAATACTATTTTTTTAAAGTTTCGCTTTAGAAACCCCACAGAGCTGTGCTGAGAGCCTACTCCTGCTTCTGTGCTCTTGGATCACTCCTGGTGGTGCTCAGGGTAGCATGTGCTAGTGTAATGTACCAAATGTGGAAAGTCAATATACAAGCAAGAGCACTACATTCAGTACTATTTTTCTGGCCAAAACTATTTTTAATAACTCAAAGAAGAAAAAGTTGTATTTTTTTACCCATTGAGATTTCCTTGCCTGCTACGTTTGTTCAGGCATTTCAAAAAATTCAAAAAATTGCATTCTAATAATGCAAATACAATCACATGGCATTCACTATAAATGTTAAAATGAAAAAGAATACTTAAGAATTCATCTCCTCCTTTTATGGTACAGATTCTACTTTCTTTATTTTTCTCTCCAGGGCAATAAAGGGAAGACTGAAAGTGAGGATCAAGAAGTTTGGTTTTTAATTGATTTAACTATGTCGTTCCATAAGTACACTGAGCACCCCACAATTACTTGAAAACCCATTGCTGATTGCAAACAGGAATAATGGGCTGGAGTATTAAAGGTATATGGTTAATGATAACTGTTTGCTTCATGTACTCCTGCTGTAATTGCTTTCTCTGGCTTCTGTAACAATGCTTGCTTTGCTGCACTTGTGTGAATTTACCGAGCACCAGAAAGTGAGTTTGGGGGCTCAAAAAATGATGAAAATGCTTACAAAAGTGCACGGGCACCAAGATGTGTTTTATCCTAATAAAAGGCAGGTGCTTCAGCCAGCTGGTATCCATAAAGACTCCTCCAGGGGCTGGAGAGATAGTCCAGTGGGTAGGCGCGTTTGCCTTGCGCGGCGGCCTGTGCCGGCCTGGGTTCTATCCCTGGCATCCCATATGGTCCCCCAAGCACCGCCAGGAGTAATTCCTGAGTGCAGAGCCAGGAGTAACCCCCTGAGCATCGCCGGTATGACCCAAAAAAGAAAAAAAAAGACTCCTCCAAATTCCAATTTTTTTTCGTTTCTGGTGGTCATTTGATCGTGACCTCATACGATGGCTTATAATACTTTTGGTTTTTAAAGATTTTTTAATTAACTGAAAAATTAGTGGACGTTCACATACTGTTTATTCAGTTACATATACATATATTTTAATTAGTGGTTTATATTTTCTTTCACTTATTAATATCAGAGATATTATTCAAGGTCTTACACATACAAGAAGAATGCTTTGCCACTGAGTCAACTTCTTGCTACTTATTTTAAAAGTAGGGGCGACAGATTACACATGGGCTGATTCAGAACCTAATTCTGGATCTATATTCAGGCATCAACTTAGGTGGTGTTTGAGAGATTACCTACAGCGCCAGGGATCACACGAGGGTCTAGATGTGTAGCACAATGGATTTATCCCCTAAACTATCCCCCCACCCCTTCATTTTCTGTTTATTAGAAGTTCCTGAATATTCTAAATGTACTTAAACTTATAATGCTATATTTATTATTTAGTTTCCTAAACACATTACATAATTATAAATATTGTTATAACATTAGTACACTATTATAATTTTAAAAGCATTGGTGATAAAAATTCCATTATTCAATATTTCATTAAAAGACCTAATTAAATGCATTTTAAAACTTCAATTAGGCTCCAGGAAGATAAACATCAAGTAGTGTCTAAAAACAAAGTAAAATTGGAATGGGTAGAGAACAACCTCGAAGAGGAAAATATAAAGAATCCTTGAAAAGGAGTATGTAAAACACTGCTCAGCTCTCACAGCAAAGCATCATAAGCTCTATGGTTTCCATAACAAATATTCATATGTTCACAGTTCTACAGGGTAGAGTTTCAAGTTCAATGTACCAAAAGAACTGGTATCTAATGAAGTCTCTCCTAGGACTTTTGATGGTCATTTTCTCACTGTGTTCTCACAGGCTCTTCCTAAGTGCTCTGAAGGAGATATATTGTTGGTATCTCTTTCTATTGTTTTTAGACTTCTGTCCTATTGAATAAGGATCCCACGCTTACAAAACCATTTAGTTATATCACCTTCATAAAGGTCCTATCTTCACATAAAAAGTCAGACAGGGATTAAATTTTAATGTATGAAATTTCTAGGGACATAATTCAATCTATGACAGGGAGACTTATATGATGCAATTATCTTAAATTCTGAAATTTTAGAAAGGACTTGCATTAAATTTAAAAAAAGGACAACCTTAACCTATATTTCAGATCGCCTGAGACAACATTCTTTTGCATGCTACTGAGTCATCTACCTTACTATTCCCCATTTATTCTCTGATGCAGTCATGCATTAACCAGAAGCTAATAATCTATTATCCTCAAAGTGTTGTAAACATGTTTTTTAGAAGAGCTAAGAAAAAAGAAATTATAGATGTGATGATAAGGTTTTATTTTTCTTTTGAGTGGGCATTTGTGCCACACCCAGTAGTGCTCAGAGGACCAAGTGCCTTAATTCCTGTATTGTCCCCCAGCTTCTATAAGGCTTAGAGTCTTATAATATAGGCTCTAAGTCTAGTTATTATTACTAGACCTTTTTAAGCAATTAATTTAACTAACGCATTTATCTTAATCTATTTGCATTAAGATAATGTTGCACTAAACTGCACCCTACACGTATAATTCTTATTCAAACACGTGAGAAGCAGTGATGGTTAAGTGATCTATTTACCTGTAAAGCCTTTTATTTAACTAATCATTTGCGTCTATGAAAAGAACCTGAAGTCAGCAACTTTTTTTCCTGTTCATCATTTCTTGAAAGAACTCCTTGTGTTAACAGCAGTGGACAGTTCCTTTGTTCTCCTTTTGCTTTTTAAGTTACTTGTTCATATATCAGTTCTAATTGAGTTCAGTCCATTCTTGAGATTTGTGTAATGATGTCAGCAGAACTTGCTTATGACCCTGTATTTAGTTAGCAGATCAGCAGGTCACTATACAATATGGTCTAATGTAGACTTAAAAGTCTGTTAAGACTGTCATCTGGAGTAGCAGGAGGAACAAGTTGACCACATGGCTCTCATCATTCAGAAGGCCAGGCTCTCAGGCTTATTACCATTATGCTTATTACCATTATGGCAACATAGAAGCTTTAAAATTTACAGAACAGGAGAAATTATTACATGAACACATTTTTTAAGTCACGGCCTCTATCATATTTTCTGTTGATCATTATTCCAGTCACTAAGGGTAGTGCTTACCTAGTGTTTGAAAGAAGGAAGTATGACTGACATAGGTACATTGCATGGACAAGAAAGAAATGAAATCACTTTGCAGCATTTTTCCAGTGAGAGAGGACTCATGCATTTTCTCATGTGTCTAAGAAAACTAAGCACTAAGTTCTCCGCACAACTTTTGAAAGTGAGTTAAACCTGAAGATGAGATTATAAGACCCTCCATCTGGTCATAAGCACACATCACAATCTGAGTTAGTGCTTGATTGCTGAAGCTCAGGAGAGGAACATTCGATTTAACATTCACCTTTGAGATCTGATACTTTACAGTAACTAGGCGTTTTGAGAATTGAGTTAAATAATGACATAGGCAGTGTTCTACGACAATTTTCTGCATTGAAAAATATGCCTAAGTAGTGCAGTTCACAAATTTTCATCAGCAACACACCTGAAAAACCTCACTAAATCTCCTAGTTCACATATACCAAAATAGCATAAATCACAAGCCAAAAAAAATTACTTAGAAACTGCATGCTGAGAAGTGTTGAATACAGAGTAGTAAGGGATAATAAAGGACTAGCAATGGCATCTGTACTACGCTACTAATCTCTGTATACCCAGATTGAATCTCCCACCAAGAGAAAATTCTGATGTACCTTCTAAAGCAATGGTGGAACATATTTTTTTTTCTGTGATAAATGAAGAGAGGTACTAACCTAGACTTGGTCTAATCTCTCCGTTCATTTCTCCATCTAATGACTTGGTTCACAGTGTGGACCCACCTGGGAACATTCACCTTGAGATCTTAGATTTATATTTGATAGATGGAGTAGAAGAACTCTTTCTTCTTCTGGATAGTTTGCTATATAAATGTGAGCACTGGAGCAGTTGAAATCATTTCACTACTGAAAACGCTAACTTTGTTTAAAGCCTTTATGTACAAAAATGCAGCAATGGGGGCGGAGTGATAGCCCAGAGGGTAGGGCGTTTGCCTTGCACATGGCCGGCCTGTGCCAGCCTGGTTTTGATCCCCAGCATCCCATATGGTCCCCTGAGCACTGCCAGGAGTAATTCCTGAGTGCAGAGCCAGGAGTAAACCCTGAGCATCGCTGGGTGTGATCCAAAAAGCAAAAAAAAAAAAAATGCAGCATTGGGGACACATCACATTAGAGACAAATAAAGCTAAATAGAGCAACATGAATGAAAAATTCTAGAGCATATTTGTTACTCTGCAATTACTCTTTTATTATTTAATTTCATCTAACTTGAAGTTTTTTCCATTATTAAAAACAGAAAGCAAATTACTTTTATTTTTGAGAATCATTTTATGATTTTGAACTTTCAGATCACTTCTCAATTGCTGAAGTTAAAAATAATAAATTTTCAAATGTCAAGCATTTACTGTGAAATGATTATAATTAAATAATTAAAAATGACAAAGGAAATTAATCTAATTATATAAAGGCCACTCGCCTGTATTTTTCTGTTCTTTTTCTAAGGCAGTGCCTTAAACAGGAAACTACCTGTGATTCTTTAGAATGGACTGGACCTTTCTCATTTGCTTCCTTAGTGAATATAATTTAATGTAGAGTAAAAGACTTTTTGGTTAGAGTTATCTGTTAGTTTTCAATTACAGTTGCCTGACAGTAGAACCCCACTCTCTTCTCTCCCTCTACCAGCAAACTCTCTCCAGCAAAGTCTCTCCAACTCTCTCCATCCAGTTCTCTCTCAACAATCTCCTGATGCCAGTTTTCATTTGCTGTTCCCGGACTGTTTGGGGATTCGGCGAAGGCCCTTCCTGCTTCTAAGGCCAATAACCATTCACCTTGATGACAGGTATAGGAGCAGGTTGACAGGCTCTTTAAGGTCTTCTTTTATTCTTTCTATTCTCTCTTTCCTCACTCCAGCTTGATCCAGAAACCTGTCTTTCTCTCCCAGCAGTTTCTCTAGAAGGCAGGCTCACTGGAATTCTCACAGCAGGCTCTCAAGAGGCAGGTCCACTAGGATTCTTATAGCAAGGTGTCCAGCGGGACCCACTTTCTCTTATCTCCCTGTACCAGCAAACTCTTTCTAGTAAACTCTCCAGCAAACTCTCCAGGTCTCTCCAAACACTCTCTCATAGCATTCTGTCCCACCAAACTTTCTCCCTCAAACTATAACTCCCTCAACGACTCCCCCAGGCAAGCCAGTCTCCCTCCCTTATGTCTGCTCAGTCAGACTCAGAATCCTAGCCTCAACTGTTTTAACAGTTTCCAAACTGCTATAAACTTATAGGCAGGGGTACATCACTTTAAGGGGTGTTATGTAATAGTTATCGTATACTCACATAGACTGAATTTTTACCTAATCTTCACCTAGTTCTGGTAAATATTTGTACCAGATCTTTACCTAATTCTGATTTTTTGTGACACTGTACAAGTTATTCTTTACTCAGATTTTGTGATACATTTTAAAAATTGTGTAACTGGGGACATTGGTGTTGGGAAATGTGAACTGGTGGAGGGATAGGTGTTGGAACATTGTATAACTGAAACTCAATCATAAACAGTTTTGTAATTGTCCATCTCATGGTGATTTAATGAAAAGACTAATAAGTAAATAAATACATAATTGAGTGCTGGAGTTGAAGTGATAGAACAGCAGGTAGAGCATTTGACTTTCACATGGCTGACCTGGGTTCTCTGTCTGATGCCCCATACATTCCCTTGAGCAGCCAAGAGCAATCGCAGAGCTTATAACCAGGGTAAATCCTGAACATCTGGGTATCAAAAATAATTATATCCTCATTTTAGGTTTGAAAATTTAATTCAATTACTAAAGTTATAAATTTAATTCTACCTTATATACTTGATGTTAAATGGCTTTAAGCAGTAATTTTAAGTTCAATGCAAATTTAAACTTATGTATGCATATTTATGCAAAAAGATACAAATGTGGCTATTTAGCACTTTCAGAGACATCTGCTAGCTTTAAAGTAGGAATTATGGCATTAAGAACATTTGCTATGGTTTAGTCCATAGGTTCAATGTCAATTAAAAATATTAACCTAGTATTTTCACGCTGAAAATACTAATGCAATATTTCTCATAAAGTTTCTCAGACTAAGCAACTTAGAAATGCAAATAACATACTCATTTTGATATTCCGAATGATTATCCTAATATTACCAATGTAATATCTTTAGTAATTCAGAGCTTTCAAAATAAAAACAATTAGATTATAAAGATGAGTTGTGGGATTCTTTGTTTCTCTTGTCAGTACGACTCCACTCTAAGTTTGAATTTTTGTTTCTTTTATTTTATAATGTTCATATTTTCATATAAATGCATTGCTTTCTTTTTAAATTTATTATTTATTTATTTATTTATTTTGCTTTTTGGGTCACACGTGGTGACGGTCAGGGGTTACTCCTGGCTCTGCACTCAGGAATTACTCTTGGTGGTGCTCAGGGGATCATATGGGATGCCGAGGATCGAACCCAGGCCTGCAGAGGCTGGCCTCGTGCAACGCAAACGCCCTACCTGCTGGGCTATTGCTCTGGCCCCTATTATTTAATTTTTTGGCAATTACAAAAATGTTCATATTTACTTTCTTATTGTTAAACTTTTTACGGTAATTTGCTTTTCCTGTTCAATATTGTGTACTGGTAATCTGTTCACGTCGAAGCATATAAATTTACTAAATGATCACTAATGTCATTTTTTGCAATCATTTCTGGTAAAAGAAACATCAGGTTAATATTGTATACCTGAGCCTATTTTAGTACTGCATTCTTTGCTTCTAGCATATTTCTAAAAGGGAAATTGCAATGTTACATATATGGATTTAATTGTGTCATTTGAAATTTCATCATCTTTAATTCTCAAGCCTCATGTTTTTCAGAATGTGATATTATTTGTAGAAAGGATAATTGAACAAATGATAAAATGAAGATAAGGTCATTTTAGTGTACCCTAATCCAATATGGCTGCCTTTTTTATTTAATAAAAAAAAGGGAAAAGCAGAATAAACACACACAAAAACAAAAGAATGGTCTACACAATTCTGGTAATTCTACTTAAATTATACTAGTAGTTTAATATTAGAAAAATAAAATTTACTAACATCCTTTAAGTTTATATTTACTTCTATTAGCAATTTATTTATCTTCTATTTAGGAGAGTTTAACTCAAAAAAATATTTAAGAGAAAAAGGTGTTCACCCGATAGACATTCTTAAATGACAGGTTTAGTAATGAAAGAATGTTTCTCCTTCCATTATCTTTAGTGTTTTATTTACTAAAGCCATAGGAGGTTTGTTTTGCTTTTAATATAAACCAATGTGGTGAGCTGTGTATCTTCTTTTGCAACACTTAAAATAATAAAAATTCTACTAGATTGGAACATTTATAAATTTTTACTTAAATTTAATTTTCTAAAGACTCCTATAATGTAGTCATTAATAGCTGGAAACGTTGAGTTTCAAAACGTTCATGTTCAGCTGGGGGCATGGCTGGCTGGGCGGGTGCCCTGCAAAAGCAACAGTGAAGGTCTCAGGCAGGCATGCCCTAGAACTACTGCTGACATGCATTAGGGAAAGAACTAAAACTACAACTCACAGAGTTCCAGACTGCAGAGGAAATGAGCGGGACACTTTCACCCTTCACACGCCAAGAAACCTCCCTCCTCAGGTAACCTCCCTGGAAGCGTGGCTGGGCAGGTGGGCCTCTGCTCACACAGCTGCATATTCATACAAAATTCAGGAAATTCAATGCCAAGAGGAAGGTAATATCCTCAAAGAAGGAAGAGAACACCATCTGCTGAGCATCTCCAGAGACTTACCTGACAGTAAGGAAAAAACAGTGTCCCCAGAAGAATCCACCCCCAGTATACAACAGCGCCATGGGGAAACAATGCAGATTTCCAGTTTGAAGAGCGGAGGAAGAAAACAACCCTGAAGACTCAAAAAAGAATACACACTTACATAATCTCTCTGATAAATAATTCAGAGTAGAAATGGTGAGGATTTTTAATGAACTCAATGACAAAATGGAAGATGTCCAATAAAATCCAGGAGGACATTAATGAAGCAGTGAAAGAGCAGTCAATAAATTATGGGAGAAAATGAAAGAGAAATAAGAACAATCACTTGATCACTTGATCACTTGACTTCCCGTTATTCATCGATTTGCTCGAGCAGGCATCAGTAACATTTCCATTTGACCCTATCACGTGCCAGTGTAGCCCAAAGGCATCTTCTTGCATCAGGAATACAAAGTCTCAAACCATTAGTTCAGTGTCTTGACAAAAAGTCTGACCATCTTGTAGGTGGGCGGCCATGTGATCTTTGACGTCCCATGGGATCCAGTCGGTAATGGCTCTAGTCCAGCAGTTGTCTCCAAATTGCATTACAGGTCCAGACCATCTGGTTTTCAAAGCCTTGGCAAAGGAGAGAGCATCCCTGACTCTGGATCAACAATGGAGGTCGTAACTCCAGATTCCTTCTCTCACTTGAGTGAGGCGTGATATTCTAAGCATAGCTCTATCAATTTCTCTTTAGGTGACCTGAATAGCAATCTCATCCTGCTTTCATAGGGCCCAGGTCTCTGAGGCATATGTTAATGCAGTGAGAATGGTGGAGTCGAATAGATGTGCCCAGAACCAGAGGTTCTTTGTCCTTTTAGCTATTACTTTGATGCTCTTGAGGGTGTTCCATGCTGCTCTCTTCCTCCTGCACAGCTCAGGTTTTAGGTTGTTTATCATGTTGACTTCAATTGCTGCATTCAGAGATGTTTGTTCCATTGAGAGTGAATGGGGCCTCTGGAACAAGTTCATTTTTCATGAACATAATTTAGTTGAGATTCAGCTCTGTAGACCTATCTTTCCACATTCTCAGTCTAAGTCAGCCAGCATTTGTGCCACTTGGCTAATATTTGGTGTTATTAGAAAGATGTCATCAGCTGAGCGGATGTGGTGTAGTTGCCGACCATCTATCTTCACTTCCTTTCCTTCCCATTATAATTGTCACATGACATTCTCAAGGGTGGCGCTGAAGAGTTTTGGTGAAATAGTATCACCCTGCAAAACCCCTATTTTGACATCAATGATCACTTCCTTATAGAATGGTAAGATCCTGGTGGTGAATCCATAATACAACTCACAAAAGATCTTAATGTACTGGGTTTGAACATAGATGCACCCGGAGAGCAGCTAAAAAGCCCTGCTGTTTGCATGTGAATGCTTTACGTGCGCACTATTTAAGTCCAAATTACCAAGAATATTCTACCAACCCCTCTCAGAGAGCCTAGTAAACTACTGAGAGTATACCACCTGCATGGCAGAGTCTGGCAACCTATCCGATTCATATTTGGTATGGCAAAATCAGTAATAACAAGGTTTATTTCCCAGACCCTGAAAGAGCCCTTAGTATGGCAGCACTAAGAAGGATGAAAAGGAGTGGCTGATAAAATCTCAGGGCAAAACTGGTTGCCAAATTGAAGAAAGTTTAAATGACTGTCTGTACTTTCAATGCACGTATGCTGGCATTGGGAGCATATTTCAAGGACTGATGGTGCAGAGTGAAATAACAAGAAAGATATCATTGGTCTGACTAAGATGAGGAGACATCAATCATATCATGCCATTTTTGACACCAGAGGAGAACGGTTCCTCGAACATGAGGCCAAAGAGGCATTGGTGGTGTCAGTGTCCTTGTCAACACAAACCTGGCCGTGAGCATTGATTCATTTGATTGCCTAATAAATCAGATAGGATGATTATACTTGAAGAGATGTGACCTACTGCCAGCAGTTTCTATCTTTGTCTTCTACGAACCTACATCCACATACAACGTAAGAAGAAATTGAAAAATTCTACATGGAACTGGCAAAGTTCTATAAAGAAGATAACACTTCTACAAGATCATAGTCAGTGATTTTAATGCCAAGATAGGACCCAGAATATCAGTCAAAGAAGTACACATCAGGACCCACGGTCTAGAATGGAACAAACAGGGTGAGAGACTATCTGAGTTCATCATGTCCACCAAGACCATTAATGGGAACTCAAAGTTCCAGAAGACTAAATTGAAATGCTAGACATGGGAATCTCCTGGTGGACAGTTCCACAATGAAATTGACCACATCATATTCAGTCGATGGTTTTGCCTGACTGATGTCACTGTCATCCCAAAATTCCAAGCAGGATTGGACCACCGTCTCCTTCGTGCAAAATTGTACTTCACGCAATGGGGAGAAAAAGGTTGCAAAGTTTAAGAAGAGAATTCCAGAATGACCACTAAGGGAACTTTTTGCACCATTGCAGCAACTCAGGAGATGCCATCATTGACATCAATGAGCGTTAGCCAAACGGAACAAATGCTGGCCAACTTTGACCGAGAATGTGGAAAGATAGGTCTACAGCTAAATCTCAACAAAACTATGTTCATGAGAAATGAAGTAGTTCCAGAGGCCCCATTCACTCTCAATGGAACAAACATCTCTGAATGTAGCAATTATGAGTACCTAGGTTGAGAAGACAACATGATGAGTGACCAAAAACCTGAGTTATGTAGTTGGAAGAGAGTGCCATGGAATGATTTCAAAAACATCGAAGAAATAGCGGAAAAGACAAAGAACCTCCAGCTCCAGGCACATCTCTTGGACTCCACCATTCTCCCTGTATTAACATACGCCTCAGAGACCAAGGCCCTATGAAAGCAGGATGAGAATGCTATTGGGGTCTCCCAAAGAGGAATTGAAAGATCTATGCTTGGAATATCACACCTCACTCAAGTGAGAGAAGGAAGCCAGAGTCTGACCTCCATCGCTGTTCCAGAGTCAGGGACAGTATCTCGTTTGCAAAGTCATCGAAAATCAGATAGGCTGGACATGTAATGCGATTTGGAGATGACGGCTGTTCTGGCGTCATTACCGACTGGATTCCATGGGATGTCAAAAGATCAAATGGCCTCCCACCTACAAGATGGTCAGACTTCTTCATCAAGACCCTGAAGGAATGGTTTGAGGCTCTTTGTATTCCTGAGGGAACCAGATGCCATTGGGTTACACTGGCACGTGATAGGGTCAAATGGAGATGTTACTGTCCCACTCTTCAGCAATCACTGTATCACTGTCTTCCCGTTCATCATTGATTTGCTCGAGCAGGCACCAGTAACATCTCCATATGATCTGTCTGATGCAAGTAGAGCCCAAGGGCACCTGCTTGCTCCAGGAACATAAAGAGCCTCAAACCATTCCATCAGGTCATGGGAATGAGGTCTATAATTGTTACTGGTATCTGGCATATCAAATACGACATGGGTAGCTTGCCAGGCTCTGCCGTGCGGGTAGCATACTCTTGTAGTCGTCTCAAAATCCAGCATTTATTGATGAACTGCGCCGCTGCAAGCAGCTGAACAAGCCAGGCTGTGATAGGCTGGTCTGCTGGGTGGAGTTCTGACTAGGGGGAAGTCGGATGTGGAAAATGGAGGTCCTCATGGAGTGGGGGTCATCTGGCTTGTGAGGCTCTGCTGGGGTGGCGGGCCAGGGCTAGAACCTGCCATCCCTCCCGGGTGCCTCATGAGCAGCTGGGCACAGTGAGAACCAGAAGCAGCTCTGCGCCATGTCTGTCTCTCCTCTGGTTTCTCTTCAGATCGCATAAATCTTTCCTCTTCAGCAAATCGATGAATAATGGGATATCAAGTGATCAAGTGATTATCCTACACCAACTTGAAAAAAATACCTAAAAATATACTTGAACATCTGATATTAATGCCTCAGGCAATTTCCAATTCTATCATTGTTGTTCATTTGTCTGAGTTTTAACTTTTATAAATTATTTGAATAGAGTTTTTGCCTCATGATACAACAATAGTCAGTGGTTAAAGATTTTAGATTGACCAACACTTGTTTCATAGCCATATAAGCTATAACAAACAGCCAAGTGAAATTTTAAATTATACTAACTCTGTGACTTGTAGAAAACCATATAGCTAGACTAGATAATAAATATGATATGTAGTTTTGAAAACTTCAACATAGCTGTAATAATCATATGTTTTTTTTAAGTTGGTGTGAGTGACATATATTAACAAATGGCTACACTTTACTTGTTGTAGACTGGTGATATCAGCAAATATTTTTAACTACATTTTCCAATTTCTAAAAATATAGCCTATAATCACAAGCTTTTAGCAAAATGATCACAAGTAATGCTTACACCTACTATGTATATTTTAAGTACATGAACATATTAGTATTATTTTTAAATATTTTAAATTACTATTAACTTTAAGCAAGATGTCTTATTTTGCTGTTGTTTGATTTTTCTTTTGTCAGTATCACAGTTCTTGAAGTCCAGGTACATGTATTATGTATCCCAGTTTAATGTCAGAATTCAGCTATGGAAACAGCCTCCTCTTCTAAAGTCTCTCTGAAAAATTGTTTCTAGTGACATTTGGGCAGTTGAACTCACTAAACAATAAGGTGAAGTCACCATATCTTTTCTGACTGACTACTGGGAGTTTCTTAGCTCCTTAGAGGTTACTTTTTTTTCCATTTCAAAGTCAGTAATGGCAAGTCAATTCTCACATATTTAATCTTTCACATATTTCCCTCTTTTTCTTTCTTATTGGTCTCTACTGCCTCTTACTTATAAGTGCCCATGTAACAATGCTGGGCCCATCTGGACAATTTAAGACAAATTCAAAATATCAACTTGTAACCTTAATAACACCAGAACAAATATATTTTTTTTTGTTTTTTTTTTGGGGGTTACACCTGGCAATGCTCAGGGGTTTCTCCTGGCTCTGCACTTAGGAATTACTCCTGGTGGTGCTCGGGAACAATATGGGATGCTGGGAATCGAACCCTGGCCAGCACAGGCTGGCCGCGAGCAAGACAAATGCCCTACCCACTGGGCTATCACTCCAGTCCCTGGAATAAATATATTTATAATAGATTCACAGGTTCTAGAAATTAGGACATTGCAAATTTGGGGTGGTTTAAAACACTCTACTTGGAACATCATTTAAAGATAGGTTATAGATAAAGAGGCATTTCACATCAACTAAAATTTATTAAGCATGTGAAACTATATATATATATATATGTATATATATAGTAGAAATAATATATATAGTAGAATAGCAGCAATATTGGTGTGTTAGTATATCAATGCCTAAACTAATCCTAAACTTTTCTTAATTTCTCAGTTTAACATTAATAAGTATGCTATTGCTAAATAATTGGCTTTATGTTAAATAATCATATCTGTTTAATGACACTCATTTATATTATATATCAAATTCTAATCTAGTGAGTTCTATATCTAGCGTTTCACAAGGTTCCTGTGGGAAATTAGATAGCTCTTTACAATGACACACTCAAAGACTAAGATTCAGAGAAAATTAAATCCATTAACCCATTATTGGCTTGAAAAGAAAAATACTGTATTAAGGTTGTAAAAGAAAGTATGTGATTGTGAAATACATTGCACTGGACTCTTGAAACTTATTGTTAAAATAAGAGAATTTGCTAAACAAAAGATGCTGCTCTCTGATGGAAAAAATTCATATGCCAATCTAAAAGTGATGAAAATCACTAAGAAAGGCATGTCATAGAGAAAATTATAACTGTAGAAGAAAATAAACAACTTTCCTGTTTTTCTCATTTTATATAAATGAGTGGAGTTGAAATTTTTAAAACAAGTATGCTTCTCTAGTCTCCCAGACAATGCCATATGGAACATTTAATAATAAGATGATGTAAATAAGGAAAAGAGTTTCTCACTTAGCCATATGGTTTAAACTTCTGAGAAACTATAAATTTTGCTCATAATTATGTTATTCCTTTTAGATTTCAAGAAATTTATTTCCTTTGGTATGTTACTTAGCACTTCTTTGGAATATTTACGTAATTGCAAAGGCTTTCAAATGATTTTTTCAGGAACATTCAGATAATAAAAATATCAATGGGAGTTAAGATGATGCCAAGCAATTGAAAACCTGTGGGTGGGTTTATTTGACATGCCAGGAAGCTGAAAAAACATCAGTGAATGTAACTATACAAGAAAGATGATTAATGCAGATGCATGAAAATTGAACAATGATGATGCATGCCTTACTAAATCATCTTGAGTCAGGTTGCTATTAGTTCCCTTTTCAACCCAACAAATACTCTTAATTCCTTTTTAAAAATAAAATTCTCTAGTATATAGGAAATGTACTTATCGGTGATATCACCAATATTTCAGGCAATTCCAGTATAAGTTCTTATTTTTTACATTTTTGTGATATAATTAGCATAGGACAATATGCAAACTTAAGGAATACAATGTGTTGATTTGTGTACATTTCAATCTGTATCCCAATAATAATAAGTTACACCTACAATTATAAACTCTACTTGATACTTTTCTCCTTACAGCTCCTTGATACTATGGATTGATAACATAATCTTCACCTAGAGAGGAAATGTGCTCTCTTTCTTTAAGTAGCTCTGAAATAATTTAATTTGGAGGAAATCATTGACAAATGGGATTGGAAAACGTGTGGATTTTTTTTCAACATAGGTAAATAACTTTTAATTTCTGGTGGCAATATAGTTCTATAAATAAATCCTAAAATTTGGACAGTAAAAATAATAATACTGATTTCAATAGCTTTTTCTGAGCATAAACATCTTTAAATAACAAATTTGGATATAAATTTTTAATCTTAGCCATTTATGAATCTATTGAAAGCTTATCATTCTTCATGAAACTCAGTTTTCCATAAATCAGTAATGGGACCTCTTTCATTAGGGCCACTTATCAATTCTACACATTACAATAGTAAAGAACAGCACAACATATAGAAAGTTCTCACAAATAGGGAGGGACATGGGACATGTTAGTTCTAGTGGTTAGGAAACTTACAAATGCTTTACACGTGGCCACCCTGCTTTTCATCAGTTTTAACAATTTTTACTTTCAGTAAAGATGAAAACATGGTAAATCTCTATTGTGTTAACATCTAAGCATTTAAAAAACATTATTAATTTAAAAAAGGCAACTTTTTTAAAAAAATAAACTTATTGTGAACACTAAAATGTGTAAATGCACATATTTTAATATGCAAGAAACTTTTCAGATTCTTATGTAATTTGTATCAATCATGATTCAAACAAGGAACAGATAGTACATTCAAAGATGGATCATTTTAGTTTATATACCAATAAATTAATTGCGATGAAGTTGATGGGTATAGAAAATTAAAAGTAAGGAAAACAACAAGAATTTCATTATTCCCAAGCTGAAGGAAAAAGAGGGGAATAAATAAATGCCATAAGGATGGAAAATCATATAGACTAGGTCTTCTTTAGAGGATATAGGAAGACTTAGTTACTTTTATTGCATGGAAAAGGGAATAAGGACCTCACGCTGATTTCTCATATCTGCAAGTGTGATGCATGTAACCTAACCTAACAAAACCAGTCCCAATAGTTAGGATATTTATTCTCATGAAACATAAAAGCAAACGAAGGGAAGAGTATGTACCAAAATGCAAATGAAGAACATCTACCAAAGTTCTCTTAGCTTTGTATCCATAAGTCTCTTATAGTTCTATTTGCCTCAATTGTAGTAATTCTTGTTCATTTATTTTACAATGTTTGCAAGAATGTAGTAGTAAAATAATAACAATGAAAAGTGATTTTCTTATATCTTTTTGCAAGGTGGGAGAAGATGCACACCCAGCAGTGCTCAGCATTTACTCTTGTCTGTGCTCAGGCATCACTGGTGGTGCTCAGGAGATGCATGTTATGCCAGGAATCAGTGCTAGTTCAGGTGAATGCAAGATAAATGTAAAATCTCTCCGTCCCAAAAGTGAATAACTCTTCCCTGGAAGTTCTTCAATTTATCTTTATTAACTTAGGCTATTTAGTCTGTGATTGTAACTAATAGAGAAATAATTGTATTATTGGTATTATTAGTATTATTTATTATTTTGCTTTGTGCTGGGTGCTCCCCTGAGCACTCAGCGATGCTCAGGGTTGATCCTAGATTTTCACTTAAGAATTACTCTGGCATTACTCACGGAACCATATGGGATGCTGGGGATCAATCCTGGGTCAGCTGTGTGCAAGACAATGCCCTACCTGCTGTACTATCACTCAGATCTGAGAAAACATTTAAATTTAAGTACAAAAATAATCCAAACGATTAGGTTTCATTTTCACAATTTCTTCAGATAGAGTGGAGTAATTCATCATAATGTGAAAATCAAATTGATTGACCAATATGTTTATGCCCACAGGCTTTCTTTTATGAAGGTTTAGCGGGTGCAAATTAATTGATTATTTTATAGAAAAGTTTGCATTTTGTGACAAATATATAACCAAAATCTGCATCCTGTTCTTTTGATAACATTAAGATATTATAAAATTTAAGTGAGAGAGAGAATTAATTGCTTGTTTTCAAAATCCACCTTTGTCACATTAATTACATATTTTCCATGTAACTTAATTTTTTAATTCTAAACCTGTTTTCAAGTATATGATATAATTAAAGCATTTTCTTATAAGAGCAGAGTCAATAGGCACTAATATACTATCTGAAAAAATAGTTAACAACAAAAAATATTTTATTCTCTTGTAGAATGCAGTTTAATTTCCCTCTGTCTCTTTCATACAAATATTCACACATTTGGTTCAATATTCCTAGGCTAGCTCTAAAGTTAATATTCTGACTTGAGTCAGAGTACACAGTGGTTCTGCTGGTCTTACTCATGATAAAAAGCACCTGCAATATTTTGTGAGGTATTGCATTTTCATTATTTTCTTTCATAGAAAGGATTACTGTCCTTCTTTGACATCTGTTTCCTAAAATTAAATCCACTGAAGTAGTAAGTCTAAGTAGAAAAAAGAAACAAAAAGAATAGTGACCAAAAAGGCAGGATTTACCTATATCACTATATCACTGTATCACTGTATCACTGTCTTCCCATTGTTCATCGATTTGCTCGAGTGGGCACTAGTAGCATCTCCATTAGTCCTGTCACAAGCAAGTGTAACCCAAGGGCATCTACTTGCTCCAGGGACAGGAGGAGCCCAAAACCATTCTTCAGTTCAGGGAACAGAGGTCCATAATTGTTACTAGTTTTTGGCAAAACTGGTAATTAAAACACAGGTAGCTTGCCAGGCTTTACCGTGTAGGTGGTATAGTATCATTAGAAGGCTCTCAACTCGAGCATTTACTGATGAAACTTAAAAGGAGAAAATAAGGATTTCTCTTGGATGGAGCTCTGAGGAACTATGGAGGATGGATGTTGTGAATGACTGACTGCATTATGTGTGGTTTGCTCTGCCTTCTTGCTAGGCTTACTGGTAACAGTTAAAACCTGTTGAGAATTGTTTACTATTTATAAATGTGAAAGAACTTGGGAAGAACCTTATGCTAAAATCAGCATCCTTTAAAAATATCGAGCGACTGCTTTGCGGCCTCGTGTCAAGGGACCTGTGGATCTGTAGTGGGTGGGTCTCTCTCTTCCGGGGCAACTGGCATGGAGGCGGAGGAAAGGGCAAGGCCCAAAACTCCACTCCGAGTCCGGCCAGCATGGTCTCTCCCCACACATGAGAGCAAACCCTTGGAGCAATGTGGACTCGGCCAGGGGCTGGCCGGGCCCCTTACTGGAAGGTCAGCTTCATGGGTTGCTTCCACATGGGGCGGCCGAGCAGCACAGCTGTGGGTCTGAAGTGGATGGGTCTGGATTTGCCTGTAAAAAGTATAAATTAAAAAATTTAAAATCTGTCAGTAGGAAAAGTGATATTACTCTCGGTCTGGGAAAGGATTGATAAATCAGAATACCTGGACTCAGAGAGATAGTACAGAGGGGAAGGTTATTTGACTTGCATGTGGTCAAACTTGCTTCAATGTCCTGTACTCCCTTTAAGCCACTTGCATTCAAAAAATGAGCTATGTAGGAAGATAGTCTACCAGTTTCTGCCAAAGGTTTTGTACTTTAATGTTCTTTACTGGAGGGTAGTTAATAGTGGGCCACAGGCTTTGGAGATAGCACTTACAGGGTACATTAACAGACACTAAATTTAGTACACCACTGAGCAACTAACTTCCTTTCCTTCCTCCCTTCCTTCCTTCGTTCCTCCCTTCCTTCCTTCCTCCCTCCCTTCCTTCCTCCATCCCTCCCTCCCTTCCTCCCTCCCTTCCTTCCTCCCTCTTCCTTCCTCCTCCCTCCCTCTCCCTCCCTCCCTCCTCCCTTCCTTCCTTCCTTCCTTCCTTCCTTCCTTCCTTCCTTCCTTCCTTCCTCCTTCCTTCCTTCCTTCCTTCCTCCCTCCCTCCCTCCTTCCTTCCTTCCTTCCTTCCTTCCTTCCTTCCTTCCTTCCTTCCTTCCTTCCTTCCTTCCTTCCTTCCTTCCTTCCTTCCTTCCTTCCTTCCTTCCTTCCTTCCTCCCTCCTTCCTTCCTTCCTTCCTTCCTTCCTTCCTTCCTTCCTTCCCTTCCTTCCTTCCTTCCTTCCTTCCTTCCTTCCTTCCTTCCTTCCTTCCTTCCTTCCTTCCTTCCTTCCTTCCTTCCTTCCTCCCTCCCTCCCTCCCTCTCTTCCTTCCTTCTTTAATTCCATCATTTCATAAGTTTAGTGTCTTTTCTCCCATTCTATCTCTCTGATTCTCTTTAAAAAAATTATTTCCTAATGACCAGAGCGATATATAGCAGATACAGCATTTGCCTTGGAAATGGTCAACCTTGGCTCCATCCTGGGCATCCCGTATGTCCTCTAGGCACTGCCAGAAGTTATCCTTGACTGCAGAGCCAGGAGTCATACCTGACCATCATGGGTTTGTCAAAACAGACAAATAGAAAACAACCACCAAATAAATAAATATAATTATTAATTTATCAAAGTAAATATACTTCACCTCCTTTTGGTAAAATTCTTGTATCCTTTTTTTTCCCTCCTCAAATGTCTGGTTTTGTGCCTGCTATACAAATTATTTTTGTGATATGTGATTTGGTCTATTTATAGTCAATAATTTTTCAAGATCAGAATTTGTTTTGTATTGGCAATCTTATCTAATTCGATAATTGCCATTGCCAATTAGCCCATTGGAAGTCTTAAGGTCAGAACTGAAGCAGCAATATGCAATAATACTCCTGCTCCTCCCCCCCCCCCTTAAGCTTTTGGGAGGCAGATACAACTTTAAGTATATCAACATAGAAGCTATTGTATGGGACTTTATTTGGAAGGAATAAGGATACTAGTAGTCAAGGCATGAGCATAGCCTAAGGCATTTTCTCCAGGCTATCTTGTTCCAGAAGGTTTTTTTTTCCAGATTTCAGCCAGATACTGCCAAAATGCATTAGTCCAAAACAATATTCTTTCTGTAAATGTCTTAATAGTGCTGTTGCTTGGTTACTTGCACTTTACTATTATTATTTGCTGGATTGATTATTTTAGAAAGTTTTTATGCACCCAAAAATTCTTTTGGCTGAAGGGAGTTGCAATTTCATACTTTATGCCACGTTTACATAAAATTTGAGTTTCCTTTGTAATCACCTTCTTCTGATGTATCTGCCAATTTTGCAAGACAGAAAATACATCTTATTTCAACATATACTCACAGATTTTTATTTTATTTCTTTTGCCTGGTTTTGAAGCCACATCAAGCAATACTGAGGATTACTACTGGCTCTGCTGAAAAATCACTCCAGCCAGGCTCAGGGACATTAAGGAGTTCAGGAATCGAACATGACTGCATGCAAGGTTAGCGCTTTACCCACTGCTCAGGTCTCCTAAGTTTATATTTTGTTTGGTTGTCTGGTTTGGGATTAGAGATGGTAAGGTGTAGGGCTTATTCCTTGCTCCATGATCAGGCAAATCTACAAGTGGGTCTCAGGATACCATGTGGGGTGCAGGAGTTTAACCTGAATCTAGCCAACCACCTACAAGGCAAGTTCCTTACTCTCTCTACTATATCTCTCTAGGCCAGCCACAGAGTCTTAAAAAACCTGAATTCACTCTTATGTAATTTCACTCGGTTTATTTTTCATACAAATTGCTTATCGATATGTAATGCGATTTTGAGACAACCGCTGGACTAGAGCCATTACCGACTGGATCCCACGGGATGTCAAAAGATCACGTGGCCACCTACCTACAAGATGGTCAAACTTCCTTGTAAAGACCCTGAAGGAACGGTTTGAGGCTCTTCATATTCCTGAATCAACCAGATGCCATTGGGCTACATTGGCACGTGATAGGGTCCAATGGAAATGTTACTGGCGCCCGCTCGAGCAAATCGATGAATAATGGGATTCAAGTGATCAAGTGATCAAGTGCTTATTTCTGCTTTGAAGTAATTCTTTAGATTCACATATTGACCCAGCACCAGGCACACTATGTACAACTAATATATATTTAAATATATTTTCAATAATGCTGGTGATACTTCAATCAATATCTTGTTGTCTAATTTACCACCCACATTAACTATCACTTTATATATTTTTCCTCACTTTTCTAGTGAGGAAAACATAAGAGAAAAAACATTTCCTGAGTCCAGATACTTCATTTAAAATAAGTTCTGAATTGTCCATAACCTTTGCTGGTCATCTCTGCATTAAGATTTTCTGACTTTAAAGCAGAAGCTGGTAGATATTTATTGATGTGAATTAAAAACATAAAATAAAGTGAAAATAAGAATGAAAAGGAGAGTTAATTTTCTCTATATCGGTTTGTTACATATCACAGTTGAAAACTTTGCCCTTTTCTCCAGTAAAATGAAACCACTTTGACATACTTAATTCATCTCATGTCACCAGGTAGACCAATGCTACAGTCATATGAAAACACATCCTGTTTTTGAAGGTTGCTAAAGATGAAGATATAACTATGATCCAGAGCAATTAATTATGATATTAATGTTCTAGTATACCTATATATGTTTAGAGAAGTTTGAAATACTGATGGGAAATGCTGCTTTACAGTTAAATATCTCATACATTATTTATACATGGCAGTAAAGCTGAATAATTAATATTTCAATATCATTACTAGTCCACCCTCCCCTTCCTTATTACAATATACAAGTTGAAAATTTATTTTTATGCATGTCGAAAATGCCGATCACACTGTACATAGTGTTGCTTTTTGAAAGATAAGCCTATGAACTATAAATAAAAAGTAGAGCTATTGTTAAAAATATAATCATTTTTCAAGCAACCCATAGAAAATAGCAAAAGTTTACCTATTTATATCCTTTTTGAAAATTTGGGGTTTGTAAATCTCCAGTAGAATATTTATTTTGAAAGAAATAGTATAACACTTAATGCAAGACTTTGTTATATGTGAAGAACTTTACCCTCTTGACAACACAATTTGAAAGCTGACTTGTTTGAGAATTAGAATGTAAAAATTACAGAAAAAAAATTTTTCTTTAGTGGTTAGAATTTTCAATACTTCCATAATTCTCTGTACTTGAGAATTAATATTCTTTTTAAAAGTGGCTGGGAAAAGATACATTTTCTTTCCCTAAGTAGATAATAGTGGCATAGCCTATATTAATATATAAAGAGCTAAATTTTATGTATGACCCATTTTCTTATAGAAGCATCAACTTTTGCCATTAATTAATATTTCCATCACCACTGATCAGTATGTATTGATTATATAAAGCATTTATAGCACCCCCAGCAGGAGATCTAATCATTATACCATGCAAACATTGGATCTGGTGTCAGTAATATTGCAATTACAATTGTGAGGTCACAATTAATTACAGAAATGACATGAGTTATATATTTGTAACTAGAAGTCAACATTTCCTGACTTCCAGCTGTGGATAAGGCACAATCTTATATACTTATTATTCCCATTTCAACTTGAGATTACAATTAGAGTTAAAAATACAGAAAATACGAAAGTATAGAGAGGGACTAGAAGTGAATATCTAAAATAGCACCATTGTCAGAGCAAATTTAAATTATGGTGACAGGCAAGAAATATATAACAAAAAATAAGCTTATGGAAATAGCCAAGTTGATTTTACAAAAAAAAATGAGTTTCTGAATTAGTTAGTACCAATTGGAGGTTAATGTCAAATTCTGATTTTGTTCTGACATATTAGGAAATGTGTCATATTTGCACCTCAGGCCATTCAGCTATCCTTTATCTAATGTTACCCAGGTTTCCAGGGAGGTGTTTTATTCCTCTCAAGAGCCCAAAATTCTACAGCACAGAGACCCAAATCACCTTTTAATAGAAATTCATCCCCAATATGACCAAGACATGATTATTTTAACTTCCATGTACTAGAGAACTCCTGCTGCTCTCCGCATTGAGAGAGTCATTGCTCGCTATCCCTGAAGTTATAGTTTATTTTTTTTCCATTAACAAGAGAACATTTCAATTCAGTTGGTGTTCCTTTAGTCACTGAGGTGACATTAGCACTAACTTTAGCACTTTGAAATGGTTGCAGTCAAGTTTTAGATCACAATCCTCATGCCATTACTAAAGGTAATGGTTTTCAAACAATACATCTCTAAGAGCGAACCTGGGAATTGGCCAGGAAAAGCAAGGTGGGAAAGTAGTTCTATTGAAATGTAAGAATCACCTCTGACTGTAAAACCTTCTTTATTCAGTGAATCAACCCCAAATGGGCCTTTCCTATTGACAAGCTAAAAGTATTTCTGAGAATAGGGTAGTCAAGTAACAAAACCTCATCCTCTGAGTTAAAGTGAATTACTAACACTACTACTTGAAAGAATGACTTTTTCAGAAGATAAGGCAGAAAATTTAGATATATTCCTCCTCCAACTCTACACTTAGCAGAACTGTCACCCATTTCTGGTTACAATGGGAACAAATACTCTGAGCAGAAATGGAAAAAGTATCTTACATGAAATGTGATCTTGGAGAGAGGTCTATTTCTTACATCTGATGACATTAATATCTCCTGCTGCTTTCTAGATCATTAAGCTTCAAAATTTCCCTAATAATTTCCAGTTATTGTAAAACCATGCATGGATATGTGCATGATTTTCATTTACTATTTTGTCTTTCACATAAGTTCACGAATGTAAAGTGTCAATGTGCCAGCAATTCCCCATGGCTGCTAAATCATTTACCAGGTACTTGCACTGTGCCCTAGTCTGATGGACAGTGCTTCCTGTGTAACATTTCTTCCTGTTATTTTGCACTGGTTGACTGAAAAGGTTAAAAAAGTGACAGCTAAGAACTTCAGAATTCCACAGTCAGATTCAAAGCATTTTTAAACGTTTACTCACATTTTCCATGGCATAAATATGGATTACAGAATTGGACATGTTTTTCCATTACTAATTAAGTAAACATTAGCTATATTTTTTTAAAATAAAATAATCATATTAAACCATATAATAAAAGTAATCACTTTTTGGTCAATAATAACCAGAATAACACCAAAATAATAACAGCACATGTGATCAATTTTGTGTTTGTCAAGTTTTGGAGAAGAGATACATATTGGGGAATTTTATTATAGTTTATATGCTTTATCATTTAATTCCTGAACATCAGAGAAAATATGTAAATACAAACAGACTTCTGGGTAGTGAAAAAATTATTTTATTGGGATAGAGAGATATCATAGCAGGTTTAATCCCTGGTATCCCATAATCCCATATACTCTCCCTGAGCACTGTCAGGAGTTATTACTTAGTTTATAGCCAGGAGTTACCTCTGAATAACACCAAGTATGGTTCTAAAATAAAAAATGCTTTGCTGATATAGTTACAAAAGATAGAGTAAAAAAATCACCTTGAGAATGTTAGTAAATGAATTAATTCTGAGATGTGTGAAGTATTTTTATACAGAATAGTCATATGTAATAGTTTACAAAGAATTGGGGCCATGATCCTTTCTGAATGCATAACACTCATATATACAGAATTTCAATGTTCCTTATGATGACTGGTCTGGATCTTATAATAGCTTAGAGGTCATTCCCAAGTTCTTATTAAGAGAGTTTCTCATTCAGGGTATTCAACTGAATCTGTATTAGTCTCCAATGATTGCATGATGGGCAGACATTGAATGATGGCAGTAATTTTCCCCATTTGTTTTGCTAAGGCTTTATCCAGATTTAAATTCCTAGGATTTAGAATGATAATTATCATCAAAAGTAAACTGGAAGAAAGGTTAAATTTGTTTATTTGTCCTACTATTGATGTTCTCATAGACAAGAGTACCTCAATGATATTTAAAGTGGAAATGAAAGTTTAAATTTGGGATGACAGCACATCATTACCCATGAAGAGACACATGACTCAGGAGAAAGTTTCTTTTTATCTTTTTTAAAAGCTTTAGTAAAACACCATGATTTACAACGTTGTTCACAGTATGGTTGTTTCAAGTAATCAATATTCCAACACCAGTACTACTACCAATGTGTCCTTACAGCCACCAAAGATTCTAGTTTTACACCTAACCCCATGCCTGCTTCTTAGCAGGCTCTAATTATATTGCTTATTATAACATATATCAGAATGGTGATGTTAAAATATTGACCTTTTACTGAGCTATTACATGTGAATTGGACCATCAGTGTTACTGCTTTAACTTACTGTGCTTATTTATTAAATGCAATGGGCTTCTACTCATTTTTTAAACATAGCTGTTCATATTAATTTCTTACAAATATTCAATAATCACTCACCAACACTGCAACTTCAGACAACAATTATGTCCAATTTCCCCAACCATTGCTTAAGCCTGCCCCTAAGCAGACTTTCAATGATTTTTCCTATATTGCTTGTTATAGCTAATTTGCTAAAAATGGTCAGAAAATGTTTTCTTAGAAGAAAGTGAAGAATGTTCAATCTTACATTGAGCCATTGAGCCATTGACATAAACCTTTTGCAGAAAAAGTTACTGATATGTTGGTATAGGAAAGGGATTGTGATTATTATTTTGTTATTGCGTGCCTTATGCTTACATCTATAAAGTGTGGTGTGCTACTTGGTATATGAGTATACAAGAGTTTGAGATGTCCAGTAAATCCAAGCATTATAACTGGGTGATAAAATTAGAGTTAAATTTATAACTGGGTGTTGCTCTTGGGGCATGGGTCCCCATCTGGAAGGCGACCACCAGGACTTCCCGATGAACAGGGAGATGGGGCGAGAGAGCCTATCCAAACTCCGTTAAAATCAGAAATTTCAGTCGCAAAACCTGCATACCTGAGTTTTTCAACAGATTAACTTCTGGAACTCATTCAAGCAATGGAGTCTGTCTTGAACATGACAGTTGTGGGATGTGGAGGTTTTCAGCTGCTGGGGCTCTGTTGGGACGGGCCAGACCCAAACTCATCCTGTTCCAGGGGGCCCCATAATCAGCCTAGCATGGGAATCAGGAGCCTAGCATGGGAAACAGGAGTGTTTTTGTACCTGTGAAAGTTATTTTGAACTGCAAAAGGATGATGAAAGTCAGACTTCACCACATCTTTTCTTCCAAAGATGAAGTGAAACTTATGATGGTGAGTACTTCTGAGCTTGATGTTGAACTCAGTGGACATGATTTTGTTAAACCAATTATCAATAAAGTGATATGGTCAGGAAAAAAGCATCAAGGAGAACAGGGGAGGCTTATTTAATAATCTTTGTTCCTTAGTGACATAGCTTAAATTGAGCTTGTATTTCTGAGAGCACAGGGATATTTGCATGTCTGGATTTTTTTTAAGTGGAAAATTAACTTAAAGCATCTGGTCTATAGATAATATAGCAATTTATATTTGAAGGTCAAAAACTATGGGAGGGAATCAAGGGAAACTGCAAAAATGTATTTTCTTCCTTTAATTTTATCCTGAAATGTTTTGGGTAGATGGTGATAAGTTTCAGTTTTAAAGTAAGATAAAATATAATAAATGCTTTTGAACTACTATCATGAGGAAAAGCAATATCCTATGGCTGTAGGTAAAATACATCTTCAAATTCTGATGATTCAGTAATTACTTTATTATTTAAAAAACATGTTAACCTTCTGAAAGCAATCGTTTACTGACAATTTATGGATACTCGATCCAAGATACTTTGCTAATGACTTAATATATGAACAATCAAGAAATATCACTATTATGATTCTGGGCTAGCCTAGGAAAATAAACAAGAAGTGAAAAATCTTCATTGATATTCAAATACTAAAAACTTGAAACCCTTGTCACTAGAAATGTGGCAATACTGTGATTTTCTAGAGGTTGATATAATAAAAATGCATAAAAAAGGCAATTTACACTATTTTCTTCCAAATCCTCTAGCAAATTGGATGTTATTTGAGTTGATTTCATCTGTGTTTCTTGGAATTTGTTGTCATTTAAAATCTCCTATCTGAGATCACTGTTTGAGTTTTTATTAATGTTCAATTGCTTCTAGATAATGAAAAGTTAATAAAGCTATTATAAATATAATGAAAACTATAACTTTGCTATAGAGGTAAATAATTAAGTGTTTGTAAAACATTGAATCATAATTCAATGGCTTATATGAACAATACAATTTATAAAATTCAAATGAATCAAGCATCAATAAAAGTGAGCTATTGCTGAAACCTGAGAGAAAAATGAATAACTCTTTTTTTCCTGCTCAAGTAAGAATAAATTAAGACACACAGAAATCAGATGGAGAAAAGAGAGCACCAAGAATACTGATAAACCTAAATGGGTGAAATTAACATCTAGTCTGTTAGTTGTTCAAACTGAACTATGATACTGAACTTGTCTATTCAATTTCAAGCATTGCTTGGAAATATGAGAATTCTTCATTGTAATACACCTTAATAAAGCTGTAAGAAAGTTCATGAAGAGAATTTGTGCTTTCCTTAAGTAGATAAATGAGTGAGAGAGACAGGGCAAAAAAAGCTATTCCTAATTCTCATCTCATAGTCTTTCCTTACCTCCTTTTTCTTTGTTTCAGAGTAAGAAATAGCAAAATATTAATATTTTATTATTTTAAAGTATCACTTATAAAAGATGAACATAAAGATTTAGAAAAATTTAATTTCATTATCCAAGGCATGAGCTATGATAGACCAAAGGAGAGAGCACAGTCTTTGAAGATCATGAATATGGTCTGGTAAGACAATGATCCTACAATGAGGTAAAACCCAAATTCCTACTACAGCAAATGGATAAAGAAGTTGTAGTATATATACACAAATCAAAACTATATAACTGGAAAGAAAAGCTGAAATAACTAACTCATTATGATATTTATGAAGGAACTACAGGGTGTCATGCTAAAGGCATTTAGTCAAAAGGAGAAGAATGAATGCAGAATCACCTCATGTGGCCTATAATAAACATAGCAAGGGTAAAAAGTAATGGTCGAAAGCAACAGAACTGGAGAGATGCTTATAGTGCTGAGTAAACTTGGAGGGAATAGGGGATTGGGAGGGTTTGTGGGATATTGATGAATAGAAGGGTGCATCTGGTAGAGGGAATGATATTTAACTGATACATGCATGGAACTATTATTAACAGTACTGCAACCACAGTATCACAATAAATGTTAAGAAAAAAAAAGTACACTGATTCTATTTGGGAACTATTTGGCAAAATCGTTTTAATTTAACATAGACATTTTCTAGCTCAGGATTTGATAGTAGATGAGATGACCTTTTTAAAATAAATTTTAGAGTAAGAAATATTAAACTATAAATACAAATTTTAAAAATTCTAGTAAGTTTCTCATTGTGACGATTTAGTGACTCGATCTTTTAGATAGATGGATAGATTCATTTTAATATTAACTATTATTTTTCACTTCATTTGCATCACTTGTCTTCCCATTGTTCATCGATTTGCTCAAGTGGGCACCAGTAACATCTACATACGTCCTGTCACAAGCAAGTGTAGCCCAAGGGCATCTGCTAACTCCAGGAGCACAAAGAGCCTCAAACCATTCCTTCAGGTCGTGGGAATGAGGTCTATTATTGTTACTGGTTTTTGGCATATCAAATGCAACATGGGTAGCTTGCCAGGCTCTACCGAGCCATTATTTAACAACCCATAAATAAAAATTCATCTATAAGCATATATTTTAATAAACTCAGACAACTTTTTACTATTTCTTATCTGGAAAAAATTGATTGTTATCCTTTTCCTTAGATCAAGAAAATAGTATCACCTAATATAATCTCAGAGTAAAAACTAGTGTTACAGAAGTGATATGTAATTTTTTACATATCCATCTTAACCTATTTAAAAAATTAAAAGTAATTAAAATTGCCTTGGAGTGAGTTTAAAGCTAAAAAGCACCTAAATAACCCTGCAAAAGAAGGTACCATAAAAAATATACTTTTTCTAAGTGTTTAATGGTTAAGTGTCTTAATGTTTCCTTACTGCTTTGAAGTGTTTAAAGGTGAAAGCACCTAAATAACCCTCCAGGAAAAGGTATTAAAGAAATCTTTTAATGTTTTGAAAATAACAGAGAAAAGAAGATTGACTCCAAGTATGGTGCTCAATATCAAAATCTGCTAATAACTAAGGAAATCAAATTTTTTAAAGCTTTTGTTCAGAGATTCACAGGAAAAGAACTTCGGTGCTGCTGATTCCTTCTATGATGCTCCAGGCTTTGGACTCTGATCACAGGGTTTAATACAAAAATGTTTTCTAAATCAATGAAAATTTTTTTCTAATGATTCTGTTCAAAGGATAAGACATTGGAACACAGTAAACGTGCGCTACAGTGCTCAATACTCTGAAACTCCTAGAACAGTGCTCACAAAAAGATGTAATAATTTGCAAAATGCCTGATCCAGAAACTCAGATACATGGGGCAGAGCTGGTACTGGCTCTCCCTGTGCCCAGCTGATAATGAGGCACCCAGGAGGGAATGTGGGCTCTTGCCCTGGCACGCCATCCCAGCAGAGCCTCTTAAGAAGCCAGAGGAACCCCCACATCATGAGGGCAGCCATTTTCAACATCCAGACCCCAAGCTCGTCAGAGCTCCACCCAGCAGAAAAGCTGATCTTGCCCCATGTTCATCAATAAATGCATGAGATGAGAGGCTACTAAAAGAGTATTGCACCAGCATAGCAGAGCCTGGCCATGTCATATTTGATATGCCAGAAACCAGTAACAGTTAGAGACCTCATTCCATGAAGGAATGGTTTGAGGCTCTACATGTTCCTGGAGCCAGCAGATGCCCTTGGGCTATACTGGCATGTGACAGGACATATGGAGATGCTACTGGTGCCGACTCAAGCAAATCCATGAACAGTGGAAAGACAAGTGATACAAGTGAATTGATACAGCTTAACCTAGGTAATACCAATGACAGTTAAAACTAGTGACTTTCTGCACAGAATTCATTCTTATTTTTTAAATTTCAGACATATTTTAAAAAATAACTTATTTTACTTTGAAAATCTTGAAATTCAGAAGAGCTGAAAGCATCACTGATAATGCAATAATTTATTGTGCTTAATATTTTGTAGAAAAGCACAAATGCCTGCCTGTTGAAGTTTTGAGTGGTAGTTAATATAATTGTTCATAAAGAAACATAACAAAGCAGTTAGGTTGCTTAGGTTTTATTCTATTCATAGATTTTGTGGGCATCATTATATAACCTTTCAGATACAGCAAAAATAAACCAAATCCAATGCCCAATTTAAGATCCTCTCCTCATCGCTTGCCATTGAAAGAGCAATGTTACTATATCAATTTCTCAAGGCTACCCTATACTTGGCTCTTACTCCGGGGCTTTTACTTAGCTTGTTATTACACGTCAACAGTCTGTAGAATAGAGCTCAGTTTTATGCAGCCTCGGTGTCCACATAATTATGTTCAAATGTAAAAACAGTTTGAGATAAGCATAAAATTCCATAAGATGAAATATTTAGGATGATACACAGAGATCACAAACAACTGCTCCTCTATGTCTGTACTGGAAATGACACAAAAATGTGAAATCCTCCATGAAACAGCAAGTATAGGTTTAGAAGATCCTCTATCTACATTCAAGAGTCTTGTACATGAAAATTGCTGCAGCAGAGTTTAATAGAAAATGATCCCAAACAGGAGACATATGTTCAAACCCTGAGGCTATTCAACTCTAAGTATGATCTTGGTAGTTACCTAATTTTACTCAGGTCAGGCTGCTTCACTCAAAAAGAGAGGAGAAGTGGGGTAGAAATGGATTTGAGATTTAAAATTTTTATTTGTAAAATCTGAGTTCTAGAAAAATTTCTTGTGAGAACATATTTAGTCAAGGGAAATAGAACAAATTTAAGTGAGTCTTCAAAGTACATGCTATAAAAATATGGCCCGTCTTTATGTTAACATTCATTGCTTATTGCTTTATTTGGTAGAATGTGTTGTTTTCGGAATCAATAAGGATCTGGACAAGTACATTAACCTAGAATTGCTTATAATTACTTACGTGTTTGAAGGCAGACAGAGTATATATTTTACTAGCATAAAAGCTAGAATATTTTCATCTAGATTTTTCTTTTTACGATTAGAAGTGTATTGTAGTCATTTTATCCTGGAATAAATATGGTACAGTTCTTGGTATGTTCCTGCATATAAACGGGGGATAATTGAAAAAGTCAAGGAAATCATGCTTGATTAAATTTGTAAATGGCTGTCTGGAGAACTCTTATAATTTATGAGGATTTGTTACTCGGTGAGTAAATAATACCAGTGACAGCATTTCCTCAGAGAACAGAAGATCAAATCTGTTTCAAAGTAAGTGCCAACGCTTCCTCTAGAAAACACAGTGGAAGAGGCAGAGATAAAAAATGATGGGCTATGCTTATGAGCCTCCTGGCTGCTTAAGTCCAGAGATGGGATTGAACACAGTCAGCGGTACTCATTCCTGCTGCTACAGCTACCTGAAATTCCCCAAATCAAAACTGAATGAAGGAAATTTTCAAGATGAGTGAACCACAAATAGTTAAACTATTTTGAGTATGCATAGCAATGTTTGCTAATATCATGCCATTGCTAATTAATTCTATTTTAACAATGACAATAAAACATCCGTGTTATGATTTACAGCAGTACCTTATTCATGTCATTTAGAAAAATGACCAGTCCTTTGCAATTAGTATGTGTGAATGTGGACTGCATGTAAAAAAGTGTAATTGGGTGGGCCTATATTTTAGATTTAACCACCAAATTCATGGGACAGTTTCGGGGAGATTTAATTCCACCTTTAGCTCTCCTATAGCGTATAAATTGAAAGCTAGGCAACTTGTCATTCAAATGAGTCATTAAAAATTGAGACTCTGGATCTCAGAATTTTTGAATTTGGCAGTGTCAGCACATATTAAGAATAATTTATGAAAACTGAAGTGCTAATGGTCAAATTATATCCACCAAAAATGGTCTTTCCATTTTAATTAATATATATTCTTTCTAAAGGCTCATTTTTTATTTGAAATACATTATTGTTCTATTCTCTTAGCAATGCCTGGCCTTTATTAGTAACTTACTATATGGCTTTAGTAATCATTTGACATTTAGTATTTCCAAGCTCACAATGGGATAAAATTATTCATATTATGTTAATGGATTATATAATCCTAGAGGGAAGTCTTTATGTTCCACATTCATTTAATTAATTGATTAAGTAGTGTGACACAAATTTGGAATATAGTTGGATTAGTAAATATCAAAAGATTGAAGAACGAAAGTTCATACTCAACAGATATAGCAGTATGCATTTGTGAATTCTTATGTTTGATGGATTTACATAGTTAATATTATATGCAATATGTCCAATGCAGCAATTGTAAGTATGAAAAACATGAACACATAATTGCTCTTGGCAAAATGTTAAGTTTTCCTCTGTACAACACATACACCATTATCATTTTATTATAGTAGTACCATAATGAACTTTGCATGTCATCCATCCTATATTTTATAGCCAACTCTGAACCACATAGAAGCAGATTTGAACGGTGAGAAAGAGTATTCTGATGCACATATCTGAGAAAAGAGCATCACAATGAAATTGTTTCTGTAGGGTAATAAAATACTAACACAGCTTCAAAAAGAAAAAAAAGCATGCTGGCATTCTATTTTTTATTTTGCAATGTCTGGTTCAGATTTTGTTTGGTTGATTGTACTGAATTGTCTTGTTTTTACAAAAAAAAACCTGCAGTAACAGATTAAAGGAGCTCTCTGTAGCTTCTTTATATGAAATCACAAAATATAATTCAGAGAAGAGCAGAAAGTGGGCTAGGTGGAGTAGGAAAGGTTTTATTAATATGGCTAGTTATATGATTATTGCCTTTACCATTTGTTTCTTTTGATCCCAGAGGTGGCTATTTGAACTCACTTTCATGCTTACAACGTTTAATAAAATAATTAAAGCAGTCTTTCTCTCTCAAAATTAGAATATACCTGATAAATGGAAACAAGCTAATAAACAAGCCTGTATACGGAGGTCAGCAATAGTTGAGAATTAATTTGATTTGCTCATATGGCATGTGTGCAATAATTCAGAGAGAATGACAGTAGATTATATTCTTAGTTCATAGCCATAGAAAATACAATCCTAGGTGCTACTTGACTTACATGAGAAAAACAAGCTTACAGAGCATGGGTCTGTGTTGTTTGGCAAGTAGTCAATAAAACTGTACCTTATGACTTTCTCTCCTAAAGGTTCTAATCAAAACAATTTATTTCAAGCATGTAAACCCTGTGTTTCAGACTGTTGCCATTGTCAGCATGTGCAGCAGCATCAGCAATAGCTGATAGAATTTTTGGATTGAGAGTCTCAGAGCTCCCCCATCTGTCTCAGTAATGGCTGGGTTTCCAGCTAGATCAATACAGCATGTCAACAAGATTGTAAGAGTACCCCCCTTAACCTTTATAATAGCAATTTCCCCAAATTCAATCCTGCTCACCATAAAAGCAATATCTGAAGTTATTATGCAAAGAATTTGAAGCTGATAGAGCTTGTAGGACACTAACTACTAATTATAAGAGGCCAAACACTCAAATATAATAGCCCATTTGAAATCTTAAACTTCAGTCTCCATCTTTTCCTACTACATGTTAGCCTGTTTGCTGACACGAACACAAGAGTGGGTAAAGATGAAAAAGAGATCTGTAAACAATCTTCTGTTTATTTTCGTGTGAGGGTAATCTGGCTGTTCTGGTTGGTTTCCTGAAAGCATTTTTCTTTCATCAGCAGTGGGAGAGGAGAATTGGATGTGATGTGTTTGTCTTTGTAAAAGGTATAACTAGATCCTGGGGGGAGACAAAGTGTTTGTGCTTTGTTTCTGCTCCAGTTCTCCACTGAGAAATCAAACCAGGAGGATTCAATTCTTTTCCTTGCAATGGAGTTGGAGCTGCCCCTGACTCACTGTTCAAAGCCTCAAGGAGCTGGATGTTGTGTATCACTGCCCCTTAGTGGTTGGCCAACAACAAACTTTTTGATCACCCATTGAATATCACAGGTTTGCAGGTAAAAAATTGCCTTTAGACCCTCCTTTCTGTTTCTCAAAGCAGACAGCAGATAAGGTGCATGCCCACTCTTCTTTAAGAGGTGTTTCTATGTATCGGTATAAAAGAGGAGAAAAAAATGAGCATTTTGTTCTCAGACCTATATAGGTTACAATACTCCTCTGATGTATAGGGAGAGTTGTTTAACCCCTCTCAGTTCTTGTATTTTCTTTCTCTGAAATGAAGTTAACTGTTTTTTTAGATTGATTGGAACAATGTGGGGGAATAACCAGCAAAGTATCTGAATGGTATTGCTATGGCTGGATACTTTTACTAAAATCTGTGACATATTCCTCCTACTTTATAGGGCTAAGAATATATAAGCATTGTAAATATACCCAATGTAAATACACCTATAGTCTCTATGGAATCACAACTATAGCTTGCTTTCACGGCTAATGTTGGGAACAATGGTCACAAATGGTCCTTGATTTTCAAATCAGGCATTTCCTAATGCAATTCTTTGCAAGTTAGATTATGTTATGTAAAATGTGGTTTCAATTCAATTTCTATGTATTTATTGGAAGATTTTAGTTCTGTAGTTAAGTAAAGAAAGAACAAAGTAAGGGCCGGAGCAATAGACCAGTAGGTAGGGCATTTGCCTTGCATGCGGCTGAACCCAGGTTCAATATCTGGCATTCCATATGGTCCCCTGGGCACCACGAGGAGTAATTCCTGAGCGCAGAGCCAGGAGAAACCCCTGAGCATTGTCAGGTGTGACCCAAAAAAAAAAAAACAAAGTAAATAATAACTGTGATTTCAAGGAGCAGCTTTAAGTTAGTGGAGAAGATGTTTGAACTTCCCTGGGTAAAATTTAAACTTCTGAATGAATGATGTAATAGAATGTGATCTGGAATTTTAGTGAAAAATAACTTTGGTATTCTCACAACTGTTCTTATAAACAAGGACATATTTTTTGGTGCACTTAATATAATAATTTTAAAATTGGATCAACACATAGGAATCAAGTGTGAATTACAAAAAGTTAAGTGTTTTTAAAAAAAGTATCAATTTTTGATACATTGACACAGGTATCAATTATAGAAAGAATAATTAAGAAATTAAGTGTAACAAAAGCATGAATTATGTATTAGGAATAAAATCCAAAATATATTAATAGAACCTTCTGTTTGTTCTGGCTCACTTTTTGGACCACACCTGTAGCACTTAAGGGCTTCTCTGAGCACCATGCTTCCAGCTCTCTTCTTACTGAAACATGCATTTGGTGCCTGCTCATGAATGCAGAACGTTTGCATACAAACCACGCAATCATTCCATTGAACTCTCTGTCTATTCTGTGACCTACACATGTAGAATTTGGATATTCTTAAACAGAGAATTCAACTTTTTCTAGTGTATAGGTAACAAGGAGACAGAAAGAAACATATATTGTGATTCTTTTCTATTTTCATTTAAGTACGCAGTATGTAAACCTTATTTCCAAATTAGCATACAATACTTAATGCTTAAATACTCTTTATCAAAGTTATACAATATAATATACTATATATGATGCCCAATTACTCGCTCATCAGGATGTTTTTATTTTTATTGTCAACACTTATCAAGTTATCAGTTCTTTTCAACAGCCACATCTTTATGGTCCCTATTTTATTATCTCACTGTAACTTCCAGTTGTATGTAAATATTAATATTCATTCTTAAACAACTGTTTCCTTCCAAACCAATAACTTGCCACTGGAGACACCACGAACCTTTAACTAGATGCATTCTTCATATGAAGTAAATGACTGGTTTTATTATAAAGGTGTGAAAACAATAAAGTATCATAGAATAATATTTTCCAAAGCATTATGATGTTATGTATATTAATCTAGAAATATATCTAATTATTTCACTACATACATATTAATATCAATAGTAATCAGGTTCAAAACCCTATGATCTCTCAACCTATTGCACTGACTTTAATCATTTAAACACATAATGTAGTCATGAAAATTAATAGCTAGGTGTGGTGTTGAAATGTTATATGCATAAAATTATATCCTAGTATTAACATTATTGTAAATCAAAGTGCCTAAAATTTAGAATAAAAATAAGTTAAAATAAACCTCTCTTTAACCAAGTTAACTTAGTTAATAGAGAATGAGACTCTGGTAACTGTCTTAATTACTAATTTCACTGAAAATAAAATGCTAGCCTTTACCCCACCTTTCTTTTAAAATCTTAATAACTTCTCAAGATCATTGCATCCACTTGCTTCTATGTTATATCACTACCCTTGTTTCTTCCTTTTGAAAAACTCTCTTTCTACCATATGGCATTCATTCTCTATATTTTCTGGAAAAGTAATATAGTTTATTTGCACTGTGTCTGCTCTGTTGAACTACATTCAACACATCTCTGTTAGCAGCATACTCCACTTCACATGTTCATGGTTGTTACCCTCAAAAGAACTCTTACAAGGAAACTGGTCATTTTTTAAAATTTTTTTTTTTGCTGGGTTGGGGGAATCACAGCTGGTGATGCTCAGAGGTTTCTCTTAACTCTGAGTTCAGTAATGAGTCCTGGTGGTGCTCAGAGGACCAAATGGGTTACTGGCAATGTAATCAAAGTCTTGTGTGTGCAAGACAAATGCCCTACCTACTATACTATCTCTCTGGCTTCAAGACTTGTGTTTAACTGTAATGCAAAGTAAGCAGCTCTTTTCACCACTCTCCTCATGCATTAATTCCTACAACTTGTGACTTCTTGTCACTTCCACCAAAAAATTACTATAATTTGGAGAACCATGCTGTCAGAAATTAGGGTGCACACCTGACACAGACATCACTCGATTTCTATTCCCAGATCATATAATCCTGAAGCATCTCAGGGTTCAACCCTGGAGAGCCAGTGCCACACAGTTAATTCCCAGCACTGCTGGGCCCCAGCTGCGCAGACTGTTGCATGGTTGGTCAAGAATCACCAGTGAGTCTTCAAAATCTCCTAAGCCCCAATGAAGCCCTCCCTAAATTAATATGATTGTTTTCAACTTAACTTTTTATATTCTGTAATTTTATTGAGAGTAGTCTGGTTTTACTAACCTTATATTCTCAGAATATTTAGTAGAGTAATAATAAATATTGAATCAAGACACAATGAAATTGTTTCTTTATAGCTAAATCACTTGAGAGAGAAAGACAGAGAGAGAGAGAGAGAGAGAGAGAGAGAGAGAGAGAAATCAACCAATTCATGCACCACAATGCAAAGGAAGGAAAGAAAATAGAGGTGTTGACTAAAGGAGGAAAGTTTTAGTATCAGACTTAACCAATATAGTAAAATCGGAAAAATAAATGAGATAGAGCTGGTGCCCAAATGGTCATATTCACAGTTAAGGATCATTCATGTTCAGAATGCCTGTGAGAAACTGCACATGCTCAAGATGTATCTTCCTCTCCATGTCTGTACAGAGTCTGGGTAGAAGACTAGTAGTTAAATAATGTATATACAAGTATCCTGGCCCCTTTTCAAAGATAAGAAGAAACAATGCATACTTATAGAAGACAGTAGCAGCATCTGAAAGCCCAAAGCAATGTTGCAGGACCTCCCACAGGCCTTAAAGCAGAATTCTGGCAGCTGCAGATTTAGGAGTTAAAATGGTTCGTATTTTAACGAGCTAGGGTTTAAAATCAGATTCTGCTCCCTAACACAGAAATGAGAAAGGTTGAGGCAATGAGGTGAGGAACAAAGTCCTGGAAAAAAGAAATCTATGCACATTGCTATTTTGAGAATTTTGTCAGGTGGGTCGGTCTGAAGCCAGTAAAATCATAATGAAGAAACTAGGTCAGAGTTAGACCAATAGGTACCTGATGCTTAATTCTGAAAGTTGGTTAAGTTTTTTCTCTAAACCACCTCCCTAAGTCAGATGAGGGTGGTGGCATGATTCATAACTGTGAAGTAAGAGGCTTCAACTGAAAACACAGAAGCTCACATTAGGTGGTTTAGGTAGGAAGGTAGCATATACTTGCATTCCATGCTGATTTGCTTTTTCTGTCCCTGACTGCAGTAGCAGATTATAATGCTCTCTTCAAACCACTAAATAAAAATGAACTCATGCATAGGGACCTCTCTCATTTGAATAAGATGCCCAGCGGAAGGAACTTTAGGTGTTAGCTGTGTCCTGCGGTCTGGAATGCTGATATCAGTGCTGATCTCTAAGTATGAGAGACCACATGGAATAAATAGTAACACAGGTGTTGTGTATGGAAAGAAAATAGCAATTATTAGAGATAAATTCACCAGGAATAAAAAACGCAGATACAGAATTACAGACTTAGTATAGGAAAATAGATTAAGGTTGAGAAAAATCTAGATAAAAAGAAAAAAAAGATGAAAAGAGATTTAGCAAAATACTGAAATCCCTTTAAATCCATGTAAATAACCAACAAAGGGAAATGAATAGGTTGGGAAGATAAAACAATGTTTAAGAGAAAGTCCAGAGATCAAATGCAAGCACAAAACACTAAACAGCTGCCAGTAATCTGAGTTATTAGTCATGTAAGAAGACAAATTGACCTGATATATTCTCAATAATGCACACAAGAAAGCAAGAAAAAAAGTGACCTTGTTTAGCATTGTTACTAAAATAAAGAGTAGGGATTTCTGCTTTAAAATTACTATAAATCTTCTATGGGACATTTACGGAACAAATTTTACTTTTATTCATTATAATGTCTACATATGAAAGCTGCTGATTTAGTCTGTATTTTTTTGGAAGGTATTGTGCAGTAAAGTCATTCAGGATCATACCACAGAGATAGCAAGAAAATAGTTCTGAGAAGTTTGCTGGTATCTGCAGAAACACTGCACACTCTATCTTAACCCCAGGCTGTTCAATGCGAACCGTACTAATCTACAGCCTGTTCCTATAGATATGCTTTGAATTTAGGGAGGTTGAAGGTTTAGGAATCACTTAAAATCATAAGAAATTGAAGAACAGAGTTCACTCCAGTTTCTTTTTTAAAAATATAATTATCTTAAAAATTTGATAAGCACTTTATGTAGATGATAATAACTATAAATTTTTTCATAGTATATATTCTAGACAACGTGTGCATATGATGGTTGAGTATGTTCTCATGTACAATACTGAGAACACTGGATTATTTTTTCTGTTTACAGGATACACTCTAAGAGTAATTGACAGATTAAGCTTCACAAACATTAAATACTTTAAATGCATTAAAATACTTTTAAAGCATTAAAATTTGCTTTGTTTATACTCAAAAAAATTTGTAAACATTACTAAATATAGATCACAAGAATACCCAATAGTATCTATTTGGACATTTTCTCAAATAACATAGTATAATTCAGCCATGGCAAAGCCTGTCAAGATACCCGTGTTTTATTTACTTGTTATGCCAAAAACAGTAACAATTATGGACTTCAGTTCCATGACCTGAAGAACGGATTCAGGCTCCTCCTGTGCCTGGAGCAAGCAGATGCCCTTGGGGTTGCACTTGCTTGTGACAGGACTCATGGAGATGTTACTGGTGCCCACTCGAGTAAATTGATGAACAATGGGAAGACAGTGATACAGTGACAATGAAAACAGTCATCATTTCACTCATTTGATATGAAACTATAAAATATCTACTGTATACCTTTATGTTTCAGTGTGCTGTGTTTTGTTGTTTTTCATGCTGGCTTGAAATTGCTTTCATAAAAGTTTACTTCTCTAGGGTCATAGAGCCCAAGCAGAAAAATGGAGGTCTTTATTCAGCTGTCTGCAAGTCATAAAGCTAATTAAACTGAATGGCTATTGTGTTGCTATGGCATGATAATTAATCAGAACAAGTATAAAAACCTAGAATAGAAAAGCTTGCTGTTATAGTGCAGTCAAAATAGGTGATGTCATCATGATATTGATTAAAAACTTGAAGCCCTGGTATCCATTAATCTGTTATTGACTATTGTTCTTAGAAACTGGGTAATAGTTAAAAAATATAACACAAATACACTTGTTTATAGAAGTTCTTTGAATTCTGGAATCTGAAATAAGCATATTAGTACTGGGTCCTTGTCATTAATAAGTTTTTGCAGACTATTATTATATATTATAGATTCTTTTTAGTTAATGTTTAAATAAGAACCATTTAATTTTTTCCTCTAAACAATAATTCCTATTTAAAATTTTTATATCACCATGAGGTATACAATTACCTTTTCATGTCATGTTTGGGTTTTGGTCATATAGTTATCCAGCACCCGTCCCTCCACGAGTGCCCATTTCCCACCACCAATGTCCCCTGATTCCCTCCCACCTCCCCCCGCCATCCTCTATTATAACAAGCACTTTGCCCTTTCTCTCTCACTCTCTCTTACTCTCTCTCTCTTTCTACTTCTTTCTCTCTTCCTACTCTTATACATCGTGACTTCCATTACATACATTTAGAAGTCATCATGTATATCCATTGACCTATATTCAATGCTCAGTTCTAATCTGATATCATCATTTCAAATGATTATTAATTAGCAGTTTCTTCCCTGTCTTACCTAACCTCTGACTCCCAGATACTTGCAGTAGATTCCACCCACTGACAAGACCTCCTGATCCATGATTTGCCTGACCTTGTATATTGGAATCATGCTATTTTTTATATCCCACAAATAAATTCAGTTATTCTATATGTCTGTCCTTTATTCTGACTAATTTCATTCAGCATGATCTTCTACATGTCCACCCATTTATAGACAAATTTCATGACTTCGTTTTTTCTAACAGCTGCATAGTATTCCATTGTGTAGATGTACCACAGTTTCTTAATTCATTCATCTATTCCAAACAATCTCTGGATGTTTCCAGATTCTGCCTTTTGTGAATAGTGCTGCTATGAACATAGATGTGCAGACGGTGTTTTAGCTGTATGTTTTTGATTATATTCCATATTAATATTTGGAATATAATCATATATTTGGAATATAATCCTGTTTATTCCCAGGGGTGGAATGGCTGGGTCAAATGGAAGCTCAATTTCTAGTTTATGGAGGAATGTCCATATTAAATAGTACTTCAAATATGATAATTTGAGATGCCTTTAAAATAGAATTAGTAGAAATAGAATTTCATTTCAAATAGAATTAGTAGAAAGTCATATTTATGTCAAAATAATATGAAGTAGCTCTGGATTCCTTAAATTGCAAAGTATATTTTGGCATGTTGTAGACTCAAAATAACAAAGAAGTTGAGGAAGTTTTGAAGACAACTATACAGAAAGACAAAGACAAGAAAAATAATTGCCAGACTGAATATGGCCATATAAACAAAGGAACTGTTTATTAATAGCCATATTAATATTTGGCGCCAAGTAGAAATTCTAAAACACAGGTCACATATTTACATGTCGTTTCCTTTTTTCCATTTTATGACTTTTTTCATATTTTTAATAAACTGATTACTTTATATGTACTTACTTCTAGTAGATTATAGAAGTTTCTCATTTAAATAATGAGAAATTTGATCTCAATATTTAGAACAGAAGCCCTGACTTTATGTAATAACTGTATAAACGTGATTAATGCTTTTAATTGTTTAACTATTTAAGTTTTGCAGTCTTATGCATGATTTTTCTTGGACTCTAGGTTTATTCTTTTAGGCAGAGTTCAACATCTTCCATTTTGTTTTTCTTATTATTCCATTTCATCGAGACGGAGACTAGAGTCTCACCCACTCTATAACTTTTCATAGCATTCTACAGTTAGGAAAATTCAAGAGTGTTGAAAGGAAGATCACTGAGCAGAGTTTAGCATGACTCTATACTTTTTATAACCTCTAATATTGAGATAAATCACATGACAATAACTTATATTACCTATGGAATTTTGTACAGGAAATTGTGTCATCTGGATAAGCAGGAGAAGATATAACTGATCACACATGGGGAAAATCTATGAATATATTCACATCAACTATTTATAAGAGGTGAATAATTTAACCTCAAATTCCATTTTAAAATATGATTGGATGCATGGTAAATATAAGTAATTAAATACTAAAGCAGGTTTAACAAATGTTTTGTTAGAGAGAAGCCTATTTTAATTCAAATTATTTCAGAAAATAATATTTTCTGTTAGCTAACCTTCTTTATTATAACAATATTCCCACAATAGGTGTCTGTTTTTTTCAAAGTATGTATTTTTTGGGGTCACACCCAGTGATTCTCAGGGCTTACTCCTGGCTCTGCACTCAGGAATTACTCCAGGCACTGTATGGGGGACCATATGGGATGCTGGGGATCAAACCTGGGTCAACTGCATGCAAGGCAAACACCTTACCTTCTGGACTATTACTCCAGCCCCCAAAGTATGAATTTTTATTGCATACATCAGCCTTCAAGCTTAGTAATGAATACTCTATTTCTTAATTATGTACACCATGACATTATCTCATTAAATTGTTTTCCATATTGAGTTAAAATGAACTTAGCAAATGAAAAAATTCTTGACACTAAAAAAAATGCAGACTTTTATTAAACATCTTCGAGTAATATGGAAATTAATGACATATTTTAACTCCCCATAGGTTATTTCTCAAATCTTTCCTTCAGTCTTTTCCTCTTTTTTGATAAAACACAACAAAAGTCAGTGGTCTTATATAAATATTTTAGGAAGAAAAACACTATACTATACACTAGCACATGTGCACACAAATATACCCATTAGTCCTCTTTTTGACAAATTGGGAAAAGATCCATTATTCAATTTTGACAGCAAGTTCCATAGATTATTCTAATGGAACATGCACTGCCTGATAATTATTTGAAAATCATAATCCACATTTACTTTTGAAAAGAAGACTATGGAAATAAGAACAATTGCATACTTTTAATCAATTCAAATGGCTATTTAAGTAACTGGATATCTAAATGCATTTTTAAATGTATGGCATACTGCACAATTCATCTCTAAACAGGATGCTTTAAGTGAATATGAATTCCATTCACTTAAAGATGTACTTCGATATAAATATTAAGTGTCTATTAAACAATCTTTAGAAAAATTATAGAAAATTTATATGATAAAACAACGGTTAAATAATTTTATATTTTGAGGCCAGGGAAATAGTACAGAGGAACAGTATATAGTTAGGTAAGGATTCTATCCCCAGCATCCCAAATGGTCCTACAAGCCCCTCCAACAGTCCAACAGTGATACCTGAGCTCAGAATTTAATCCTTTAACTCAGGATTAAATCCTGAGCATCATAGGGTATGATCCAAAAACTACACACATACACACACACACACACACACACAACTTGAAAGAATCACTTGTATCACTTCACTTGTCTTCCCATTGTTCATCGATTTGCTTGAGTGGGCACCAGTAATATTTCCATATGTCCTGTCACATGATAGCAAAGCCCAAGGGCATCTGCTCACTCCAGGAACATAAAAGAGCTGCAAACCATTCCATCATGGGAATGAGGTCTATAATTGTTACTGGTATTTGGCATATCAAGTACAACATGGGTAACTTGCCAGGCTCTGCTGACACGGGGCAGAGCTGCTACTGGCTCTCCCTGTGCCCAACTGATCACAAGGCTCCCAGAAGGGAAGGGGGGTTCTAACCATGGCCCACCATCCCAGCCGACCTTTGCAAGAAGCCAGAGGAAACCCCGCACCATGAGGGCCATTTTCCACATCTGGAAGCCCCAGCTTGTTAGTGTTCCACCCAGCAGAAGAGCTGATCACAAAATTGAAAGAAATACAATAAAAAATCTAGTAAATGCACATTCATTAAATAAACTACATTTTAAAACATAAATTCAGGACCTGAGTGATAGCACAGCAGGTAGGCCAATCGGGTTCAATCTTCGGCATCCCCTATGGTTCCCCAAGCACCATGAGGAGTAATTCCTGAGTGAAGAGCCAGGAGTTACCCTTGAGTGTCGCAGGGTGTGACCCAAAAAGCAAATAAACATACAAATAAATAAATAAATAAATAAATAAATAAATAAATAAATAAATAAATTCCCTTTATTAAGCCACAAAAAAGGTCATAGGAAAAACACTGATTTTTGGGTTCTATTTTGTGAATTAATTAATGAAAAAAGACATTAGCAGACCATTGTAGAATTAAAGAATTATAAAAAAATATTTGAGGCCAGAATAAACATACAGCGAATAGGGCATTTGCCTTTCACATAGCCAAGCTGCGTTCCAATCCCAGCATCACATATGTCCCCCTCACCCCCTGCGAGAAGTCCTGAGTGTTGCCATCTGTGCCCCATAAAAGCCAAAAAAAAAAAAAGGTGAAAGGTTAATGTTTGGTCTGAACAGGATAACTCAATATGCTTTTTTCTAGAAAAGGTTAGCATATTTAGGAGAATTTATTTGAAATTCAATTTTCTTTCTTATCACTAATACAGCTTCTCTTCTCAAGATGGTTTTCAATTAATTAAAAGATATAGTTTCTTTTTCCATGGATAGAAAATTCTCAGAAAATCAGAATTTATATATATATTTGTATAAAGATTTTTGTATACATTTGACCACATACACAAATTTCATATTATCTATAATTTACTATTAAGAACTGATTGATTTTGGGATGGAGTGATAGTACAGTGAATAGGACACTTGCTTTGCCTTTTACTGGTCTAGATTCGGTCTTCCACACATCATATTGTCCCCCAAGGATCACCAGACATGATCCCTGAGTGTAGAGCCAGTAACAAGCTCTGATCACAACTGGGTGTGCCCCTCCCTAAGCTAAACAGCAGGTTTATTCTGTTCTTGAATGATATTTTAAAAATCCATCTATTTGTTAATGATAACCATTTTAAAATGTCTATAATGTTCTAATCCAATGCTAGACACATTGATTAAAAGTTAAAAGGAAATATAAATTGAAGTATGAAAAAGTATTAACTCTAATTGGAATATTGCAAAGTTAGAACAATAATAATCTGGTCTGAAAAAATAAACAAGTATCAGATAACTGTATTTTGTAAATAATGAAGCTAAAGTTTAGAGAGGATACTTGAGATGTCAAAAAATCTTTGTGAAACAATACTGAGATTTTTGGTTTCATCTGCACAATCTTCTGTCATATTGTAAATTCCAATCAGCTTTATATCAAAATTCAATATTGAATAATTCTGGTTTATCAATTTACATATGAGATACAATTCACAAATTTCTAACAACCACATTGTTCAGACATTCTTTGGGAAGAATACAGAAGACTACAGTCAACTGTGTTTAGGGTTTTTTACTTTATCTAAGTTCAGGTATCACTCCTGGAGGGCTCAGGGAACCCTATGTGTTGCCGGGGATTTAGCTGGGGTCAGTAGCATACCTTAACCCCAGCACTGTCTCACCAGCCCATTGTTCATGATATTTGAATAAAAATTTAAACATTCATTTATTAAATTATAGAAAGCTATAATTAGCCATCAAATACATAGATTTATATATGTACATATATAAATTGTGAAAGTTATATTTCACAATTATATATAGATAATCCTTATGGTGTGAGACTTGACATTTCCTCAAAGAACATCGATAAGTGCACAATAGCCACATGAAATGTGCTATTATTAAAGAGTGGGAAGGAAAGTTAAAATGAGATACTACTCAAATGTACTAGACTGACTTCTAAACAAAAAAACGACAACTGAAAATAACAAGTGTTGGTGAGAATATTAAAAATTGAATTTCTAATGCACTGTTGTTGGACGTCTAAAATGATTCAGCTAGAAAAAAATAGGTGATTCTTCAAAACCCTAAAAGTAGAATAATCAGATGATATATTAATTACACTTGTGCTTCTATATCCCCAAGAAATGCAAGGATGGGCTTGAACATATCTTTTACGAATTCATATTCATAGCAGTGTTATTTTTAATATGCAGACAAAGGTGGAAGAAACACATGTAAGAACAAGCAAAGTGTTCATGTAACTTCTAGGAGGGTATTATTCAGACTTTTAAAAGAGAAAAATCTAACTTATGTTGCAAAATGAATTTAGGGTAAGAACAGTTGAATAAATTACTCAAAAAGATAGATAGTACCAAAAGCAACTTCTGGCACTATGTATGGTTTCTTAAGAACCACCAGAAGTGATCAATGAGCACAGATCCAGAAGCCCTAAGCACCACTGATTGTGTTGTCCTGACATGGCTCCCTGCCCAAAAAAAATAGATATTGTTTGATTTCCTGTATGAGGTATAGAGAGTTATCAAAACCAAGGAAACAAGAAGAATAATAGTCACTGCTAGTTGCCAGAGACAATATTAGGGACTTATTGTTAGTGAGATGGAGTTTCAGTTTACAAATGAAAAATAGGTTATAATGGGAATATCTGCACAATGTCATGAATACATGCAATATTATAAAATTACACAATTAAAATAGTTAAATATTTAAGATTTTGCTCTACATTTTCCTTTAGTAAAAAGAAAACATCTTATAATTCATGTTAGGAAAAAATAAATTTAAAAAATCATTATTTCTGAATATAAGGAAAGTATAGAATAAAAAATTTTAAGAGACATAGGTCTTCATTTTGACCACTCCTGTTCCATAGCCCGGCCTTGTACCCAGTAGCAATGGGTGTGTACTGACTCTCAGACAAGAAACTGTCATGTCTACCTATGATGAACAAGTATTGACAGACTTACTGACTTTTTTGGTTCACAATTGATCCAGATTGTTCATTGTTAGAATGGGCATAAATGCGTATAATAAGATAACTATTATAGTTAGCATATACAATTTCAAAATCTCCTCACAATTAAGTTCAATTTTGTTTACTAGGCAAATATTTTAGAAGCATCTTCTGCTGAATGTGATTTTTTTAATATATGGCATTTTAAAGAATGAGCATTGCATTTTTCGAATCATAAGAACAGCTATAACACATCAGAGAATTTTAAACAATTCCACTTGAATTGTGGCCTCTTTAAAAAAATTACATGAATTTACCTTCAGAGTAAAAGGGAATGTTATAAAAAGTGTTTTTTCAATAAGCATTATTTTGAAATATAAACTAATCCATTGAAGAAAGCCTTTGAATATTTTAAACCTTGAAAGCTTCAAGGCAGAAACTAACTACATTTCCTACACGTATTTTCAGTCAAACTTTTATATTTTAGAGGGAGAGAATTGTGGGACATATCCACCTCTGGTCTTGCTATCAGACTACCTGACTGTAGAGACTTAACATCATATTAGTAGAATTCAGAAATATAAAAAATGAAACAAAATCTGGATTCTGTAAGTAGAAAGGAGCACTGCTGATATACTAATGTCTCTATGTCTTCAGAATGGCAGTGCGGAGAGTTCTACAATGGTTCCCAGTGAAATAACAACAATAACAAAAGAGTGGTTAAGTCCTGAAAAAAAAGTTAAAATTCTCCAGAAATAGTCAGAAGCAATTAAACAATAAAGAAACTAAATATCTGTTAGGGTAATAAGGATCTGTGGAAAATTAGAACCACTAATTCCCTCCAACCAACCCACTGCACCACTACCAGCATAATTCAACATTACAACAGCACAATCCATGGCATGTTTTCCTGAAACAGTAAAGGTTTTCCCCTCTTCCAGCTCCCAGTCAAGAATGACTGTGTCCACTTAAAAACTACAGGTCACCATTACTCCTCATGTCCTTTCATCTCTGTGCATCAAATGGCAAATTCCAAGTTAGTTCCCTTGAAACATCATGGGCTTTTAAGATGGAAGCCCTATTCCAGGCATAATTATAGTAAATTCCATAGCTAAAGAGTATCTAATGCATAACTAGGGTGGGGATTCCAGTTCCATTTTGTAGTAAGCAAGTCTAAGGAGACAGAGATTAACACCCAAGCTGAGCACTCTGAGGTAAAGCAGCATCTCACTCTGAATTCTTGATAACAATTCAAAGATTATATCCAGGCAGAGACTGACCGTAAGAAAAGAGGGTTTTAGAGATCTTACAAGTGGAATCAACTTCATGTAGACAGTTAGAAGAGGTTCAAATCTGAGTAAGTATTGAAACAGTGAGAAAACGACAGTAGTGGAAAGTAGTTTGGCAGCTTTATATGTGCAACAGACCATGTAGTAGGCCAACTTGTTCATGAGCAAAACCAGGGAAAGTGCAGCTGAAGAAAGCACTCCCTGTTCAGAAATCTATATCAATGACTGATCCCAAACCAGGCTTCAAATAGGAGACAACACAGAATTTATGAAAGACAATTTTTTAATAATTTTTTGTGTATTTTTATTTATATGAAATATTCAGAATAGGAAATATTATAGAGTGATTAGGGTTGGAGGTGTTAGGATTGGGGTTATGGTGGTGATTAAATGTTATTAGGCTTAGAAATACATGGTTGCAGGGTATTCTAAACTTGTTATTATAAAACATTATGTATGCACTAATATTTTTGTATTGAAGTTTGTATTTGTTGATTCTCAATATCACTAGGAGAGTTAAAGAAATCGTTTCCCAAAAAAGTCAGAAAGGGAAAGTGGCTCAGCTTTTGCTAATATAGGTGAAATGAATGAGTAACATTTGAAACTGTTCATACCTGGTCATGACCAGCTTTCCATGACCATTGTATACATGGAATTCTGTCATTAGTATTGCTATCTGAAGATAAATCCAATTTTCCTTCTTGTCAATAGCCTTATTTTCCATGTCCTAACCCAATCAGGAAAATGAAAAGGCTCATGTTGTTGGTGAAGTTTATACACTCTTCTCACTAAAGCAGGACAAACTTTCTGTTCTCTTAGGGTTTTGCATTTTGGTCATTTTATCAGATGAAAACTGTTCAAGCACAGTAAAAGGACCTCAACTATGGGGCAGAAAAATATGACAATGTTGAGGAAAAAATGCACTACTAAATATATAATATAAACTTTAAGCAAGTCTTCATTTTTTTTTTTTGCTTTTTGGGTCACACCTGACAATGCTCAGGGGTTACTCCTGACTGTGCACTCAGGAAATCACTCCTGGTGGTCTTGGGGGGACAATATGGGATGCCAGGGATCGAACCTGGGTCAGCCGCATGCAAGGAAAATGCCCTACCCACTGTGCTATCGCTCCAGTCCTGTGTTCAATTTATATAGATAATTATTATATTAATTTAAGTTTGGGATGATGGGAAATAATTAAAATCATAAATCTAAGTTTTAAAAAAATAATTGAAAAACATGAAATAGTTCAATATTTTCAAAATAGTTCTGGATTGATGACATAAGAGATTAAAGGGATTACTTGACATGTGGCCAAACCAGGATTAATCTCTGGCATGACATATGGTACCCAATTGCCACCAGTAATGATCCTGAATCAGATCTGCAATTAGACCTCAGCACAAAAGAAATAATTAGATACAAAAGCAGATTCAAGTGTGCTATGGGTACAAGATGCCAGGGAATAAGAATTTTAATAACTGATTTTAAAATATTTGTCAAAGCCCCATGAACAATGCCACAGTGGACAATAAAAATAAAACTCCACTCGGTAGTTATGAGATATTTAGTCTTTTGAAACTTAACTTTATGGGTATTACTGATCAAGATGAATTTTTTTCCACTGAGTTTACTCTCATTTTTTACAACATATATCTAAAAGTATGGGGTTCCTCTGCAATTTTGAACAAGACTATCAATGTTTTAAGAAATCTAGGATTATACAAAAATGAATGATATTTTCTTAAGATTTTCTTTGATGGGAGAGATAGTATAGATTACCTTACACTGGACTGATGGGGGTTTGATCCTGGCACGACTCTGCTTTCCAGAGCACTGCTAGGAGTGATCCCTGAGGACAGAATCAGAAGTAAATCCTGAGCACAGCTAGGCATCATCCAAAAACAAAGAATGGAGATTAAAAATATTCTTAGATGTTAAAAAGAAATTCTGAAGTATTATTTCACAGAAATTAGTTCTTCTATAACCACTTAAGAACAATAGGTTTCTAGCAATTGTTTCTCAAAGATAATGTCCAAAATATGGTGAAATACAAAGTTATCAGTTTCTAGATTCTTCCATTTACTTACAATAAAGTATCAGCAAATTTGTATTTAGAAATTATTTTTTTCTTATTTGTTTGATATATAAGGATAATACAAAGTACACTAGATTGAAACTAAAAAAACATGGGTCAAAAAAAGAAAGCTCAAGATAGCCCTATCATGTGCAAGCAGGCAGAATTGTTTCAATCATGAAAGGAAAGAATGTTTGCAACTGCCAAGAAAGCTTGGGTCCATTTGTTACATAGAGCATGTGATTTAGAGATTTCAATGGACATGCTTCATTTTCTTTACATTTAAATAATAATTATTCAGAGAGGAACTATCTCATTATGATATTATTAGTCACAATTATGTGAGCCGAGTAAAAACATGTAAACCATCACTGTATCACTGTCTTCCCATTGTTCATCGATTTGCTTGAGTGGGCACTAGTAACATCTCCATAAGTCCTATCACTAGCAAGTGTAACCCAAGAGCATCTGCTTGCTCCAGGGACAGGAAGACCCTCAAACCATTCTTCAGGTCATGGAATTGAGGTCCATAATTGTTACTAGTTTTTGGCATAACAAATAAATAAAAGACAGGTAGCCAGGCTCTGCTGTGTAGGTGGTATACTCTCAGTAGTGATGAAACTTAAAGGGGAAAGATCAGGTTTCCTCTTGATAAGTCCTGATGGCGGGGGGGGGGGGGGGGGATATTATTCAGGCTCTTGCCTGCAAAGCATGTACTTCAAGTGTGGCTGGGAACCCTCAAGGCGGCACTGCTGCCCCTCTGAGTGATGTCCGGGCTCCCATGAAATGAATCACTTCAAAGGATGGGCCCCCACAACTCTGTGGGTCAGTGTAAAATCCCAGTCACAGACTTATGTCTCCGGGGTTTAAACAACTTGCCTAAAGCCATCGGCTTCAAATCCAAATCCAAGTGACAGAGTTACCAGTGTGGAGGGTGGAGTCAGTGTCCACAGGGCTGAGCCTGGATTTGAACCCCCTCTGGGTTCTCCCTTGGGGGAAAGAGTTGAGCTCAAGATCTCTACTTCAGATATTGAGGGAGAAGGGAAAGGCTAAAAGTAGAGTAATGGGTTGCGGACAGAGGAGGAGAAAGGAGTCAAGAAAGGAGGCGGGTAGACCTGGGGAGGCCCCAGAGGAGCAGCGTGCTGCGGGCTCTGAGGGGTTTATCTGGGCAGGAAAGCCCCCGGGGAGCCACGGAGCAAGGCTGCAATCCCCAGCCTCCTCCTCCCCAATCCGGCCCCAAGGGGAGGACAGGACGGTTCCTCTCTGGATTATCATTACTCCCTGGCCCGAGGTGAGGTGGGGGAGTGACGGAAGCCCCGGAACGCAGGCCCCCACCTAAGCCTGGGCTCTAAAGATTAGGTGTCCGGGACTTAAGAGGACCCTTGTCCCCCGACAGGATGGGAGCTGCTCTGGCTGGCTCCGCTCTCAGGGAACAAGAGGTGTGGGGTCCCCTAATCTAAAGGATGCTCCGGCAAAGGTGGGGAAGGAGGCCTGGGGAAAGTGGGGCTTTTCCAGAAGGGCGGCGGGCCTGCACCAAGGTGAGGGTAGCTGGTTCCTCACTTCCCTGGTGTCTAGGGCTCGAGGACTGGGAAGCCATGCCCTGTTGGGGGAGCATGTGTTCAGAGAGCCCTAGGCGATGACCCCAGGGCCCATCTGCAGGCTCCAGCTCTGCTCTCCTGGGCTCCCTCCAGCAGCCATCCCTACACCCCACCTGGCCCAGACTCTTTTCTCTTTCCCGACATTGTTGCCCTTCTCTCTTCTCCAGCTCACAAACTCCTGGAAGAAGTTTCCATCTTCATTCAAGTTTTCCCTGGGGTTTTTGGGTCTGTTTCAGAGTCAGGCCGTTAACACCCGCATCTGGATAGAGTGGGCTAGACAATAGCTGCCATCGCTTTATATGGGTATTATGTAAACCATAAATACCCATGAACTTGCAAAATTCATCAGAATTTATGGGGCAAGTATTTATTTCCAATAAACATTTCTGTAAATTTTGAGACATTGTTTTATGGTGGGGCTTGGGGGCTGTACTCAGAAGGCCTTGGGACAACTTTATATAACTCAGTCAACTAAATTAAAGTTTCAAAGCTTGAGTTGATGATGTGATATTCCTCCATCCTAGTGGTATTGAGGGCTTGTAGGAAACTCCAGCAATGCTCAAGTGACACACAAGCCATAGCCAATGGTGGTGACCTGGGATCTTCTAAGATTGTGCTTTGCCCGGCTCTCCAGGATGTGACACTGAAATTCATATTTAGATCCCTGTGCATGTGACCACAGAGCTATCCTCCCACCTGACCTCAAAATTTTTGCCAATCTTAATGTTTGCCTTAAATTTGTCAGTTTCAATTGGTTACCTTTCTTGTCACCAATTATGCTCTGATTAAAAACGACACTTCAGTGTTCACAGTGTCTATATGAGGCAGATGCTAGTCACAAAGATGTATTTAGTTGCTAGACAAATCAAATGACAATATCTGTGTTACTACTTGCAAGATGTTTATTAGTGAAGACTGTCCATAAATCAGGCAACAAGATAAAATACAAGGCACCTTTATATGACTTCAATTTTAGGCAAGTAATTAACATTGTTTTAGTAAAATTATGTTCCAAATAGTGTGTGACAAGCTAAATAATCTATACTTACATTGCAACCTTTACTTGCTCTTTACGTTTGCTTGTTTGTTTTTCTAAATTTGGCCAACCTATTTGCAATGAAAGACATTATGTTCAGAACTAAAATTTGAAATTTCTTTCACACTTTCTAGATTGAACAAACTGTCATTTTCTTAATGTGGTTGAAATGCTTGCCGAGATTTTTTTTCACTTGTGGGTTGGATAGTGGAAAAGCAGATACTAGAACATGTAGCAGAGACCCTAAACTTTACTCTCAATGTCACGGCTAGATCACTTAATGTGAAACTAATACCAGTTTCTAACTTCTTAGTTTCTTCTACCTGTGAAATAGACCCAGTTAAGAACCATCTAAAGAGAGACTATCTGTGAACTATTAAGATTATTCAAACCAAATCTTTCTCCTTTAATTAAGTTATTGCCACAAGCAAAGTAACATGTGTAGTTATTTAAATCAGTTGCACTTTATTCAGTGTATAACAAAAGTCTCTAGCTAATCTTTCGCTGATACATTTGACTGCTTAATAGCAAACCATATAAAGCTTTCCTGTTTGGAAAGCTATTGTATATCACTTACCACACACAGTTTGGGTCCAAATTACTTCTGAAAGAAGATATTTAGAAATATATGAGACATGTCCCACATTTCTGTGTGGACTTGGGACTAATGACAAGCAAATAAACCCTCCTGTGACTCATTTGTTTTGTTTAAGGACTTGTTAAAACTTCACTAGCTGCTAAAGTGCAATTTAGGATGATTGAAATAAGAATAATCCTTACCAAAAAAAAAAGAATACTCCTTACATATTTTAATTCAGAAAGGAAAACAATTGTGAATTAATGTTAATGGATGAAATGAAGGGATAAAGTGTGTTTGCCCTTAATGCCTGCTATCATTGCAGTGCGTGTAACTCCAGAACCAAAAGTTCATCTATTTTCCTCTTTGTTCTATCCTCTGAAGCTAGAATGATAGGTATCTTGTCCATAGTATGAAGTCAGGATTATATTTACTATGTACATATGAATTAAAGAATGACAACAATCGATCGAGTTGACAGTCATGTACGATATTATTGATAAGGCAAACTGTTTATTTTGGAGGTGGATTCCTCTTTGCAGTGGACAGGGATCACTGCTGGTACTGCTTGTGACCTATGAGATGCCAGGGGGTGGAATCTGGGAATCCCTTGTCCAAAGCATTTACATTTGAGCTATCTCCCAGAGTCAAACAATTATTTTAAAGTTATATATTATCAAGTTAATGTCATACTAAATAAAAGTTTATATATTTTATAAGAAAAAATAAAACAATTACTTTCGATTCTTAATGAATGCTTAAAATTCTCATTACACTTAACATTGTAAGTTATTAAGACATATTCACTTGATCACTTGATCACTTGAATCCAGTTATTCATCGATTTGCTCGAGCGGGCGCCAATAACATTTCCATTGGACCCTATCATGTGCCGATGCAGCTCAATGGCATCTGGTTGATTCAGGAATATGACGAGCCTCAAACCGTTCCTTCAGGGTCTTGTAGGTGGGCGGCCACGTGATCTTTTGACATCCCATGGGATCCAGTAGGTAACGGCTCTAGTCCAGCTGTCATCTCCAAATTGCATTACATGTCCAGCCCATCTGATTTTCGATGCCTTGACAAACGAGACAGCATCCCTCATTCTGGAATAGCGACGGAGGTCGGAACTCCGGATTCCTTCTCTCACTTGAGTGAGGTGTGACACCTCATGCCGCTGATGTTTGGTGTTCTAATAACACCAAACATTAGCCAAGCGGCACAAATGCTGGCTGACTTCGACCGAGAATGTGGAAAGATAGATCTACAGCTGAATCTAAAGAAAACTATGCTTATAAAAATGAACTAGTTCCGGAGGCCCCATTCACTCTCAATGGAACAGACATCTCTGAATGCAGCAGTTATGTGTACCTAGGTCGAGAAGTCAACATGATGAACGACCTAAAAACCTGAGCTGCGCAGGAGGAAGAGAGGTGGCATGGAACGCCTTCAAAGGCATAGAAGAAATAGCTAAAAGGACAAAGAACCTCTGGCTCTGGGCACATCTCTTTGACTCCACCTTTCTCCCTGCATTAACATATGCCTCAGAGACCTGGGCCCTATGAAAGCAGGATGAGAATGCTATTTGTGTTCCCCAGAGAGGAATCGAAAGAGCTATTAAGACATATTGCAGGGCTTAAATTTTCAACCAGCTAAATTTCAAACACTAAATGTTTTAAGTGGTATTTTGTAGTTGGGATTTCAGGACACAAATAAATAAAGCATAAACTTGACAAGAATTTATTCACTAATGAATAACTAGCACATGAAAATATGAGAGAGAAAGCCAGAGGAAAACAGAGGGAAGAGAACTTAAGAATTAAATTATTTATTTAGTGATTCGATAAGGAAAATCATGCAGCAAATATTAAATATTATAATAAAATAAGATCAATTTTTTCTAAATATAAAGCTGGACAGCATTCTGGGAATACTGTTCACTATTTTTCTAAAGTTGATAGGATTTTAAAGTGCCTTGAAAATTTGCATAAATAGTAATTAACTGTGTTTTTGCCATAGATATATTAAAGGCAAGCAATTTCTCAAACACTAATTGTTAATGAGGCTGATAAAACCAGTTTCATCATTTTGAAACAGTTGTTGAGATATGACTAATTGGAAAAAAAAGAGCAGAAAAAAGATTTCTGAACCATTTTCCTTGTATTTGCCACATGTAAAACAATTACCTTGTATAAATGTAAATATGTATAGAAAAGTTTTGTTTCTGTCTTACTTAAAATTCAGTGAAAATATTTAAAGAAAAAAACATACCATTCCATTTCCCTTCAATATCTAAATATAATAGACACAGTATTCTTTTAATAGCCAAGAATGTCTTCTTCCACTAGTCACAAAGTCTCCACTTAGCTTTTTATACAATACTACTAAAGATTATGGTTTAAACAAAGAAAATATGGTATTAAAATGCGAAATCCTTATTGGTATCTTCTTGAATATTTTCTTAAAATCAGTGAGCCTAACTCTCCTCATTGATAAAATGAGAATAATAGTGTTAGTGGGCCTATAAAGATATGTATAATCTTTTTGAGGTCATATTTGATGAATAAATCAACAAAATAATTCTATTTAGTTTTGACTGAACATTTTCTGCTACTGCATGGATTTTTGTGGTATGATTTCAAATCATTTCTTGATCCTATGGTTGATTTTATTTCCCCCAAGTCACAGCAAGATAACTCCTTAGTGCAGAACTGGGAGTAACCCCTAAACAAACCTAAATGAGGCACTAAAACAAAAACAAAAATCAATAATTTCCCATCCAACCCATAGCAATGAAAGTATTCATTTACCAAATATGTATTTAACAGACATCAATTTAACATTCTAATAAAAGTTGACAGAAAAATAGGCTGGAGGGATAATACAGCTGATGGGGCACTTGCTGTGTATGAGTCTAATCCAGATTTGATTCCCAGTTTCCCATATGGTCCCTCAAACCCTTAAACTTAATTAGGAATGATCCCTCAAGGCAGAACCAAGAGTAATCCCTGAGGCATAACCAGGTGTGGTGCCAAAACAAACAGATAAAAAAGTTGATAGAGGGGCCGGAGCGATAGCCCAGAGGGGTAGGGCATTTGCCTTGCATGCGGCCGGCCCATGCCTGCCTGGGTTCGATCCCGGCATCCCATATGGTCCCACGAGCACCACCAGGAGTAATTCCTGAGTGCAGAGCCAGGAGAAACCCCTGGGCATTGCCGGGTGTGACCCAAAAAAAGCAAAAAAAAAAAAAAGTTGATAGATATAAAAGTAAGCTCAGTAAGAATTTCTCAACACTTCAGAGTTAAAATGCTACTGAAAACACACACACACACACACACATTATCATATAAATAGTAAAATTACTTTATAAGATTTGTATATATCTAGATGCATGGAACCCTTTCTCCATATTTATGCAGAATTACAAAAATATTCACCACTGAAGTTTTAAAATATTCCAAAAAGAAAAGAAGAAAAATTAAATGCACATAATCAGACTTTATTTGTAAACATCTTTTCCTAAGGCATTTATGCACTTATGCAATAAAGATGTACTGTGCAATGTGTTTGTCAGTCACTTTGAGATCTAAACCGTCTTGGCTCTCCTGCACTCACTCTGGGAGCACACACTTAGTGGTTAGGTACATTAAAACTGATGTTGCAAGTCCTACCTCATCTATCTAACAACTTCCTAATATAAATAGCATCTATAACCCCAACTGCTGAGAGAAGAGTTGAGGGATTTGAAGAAGAGCAAAACAATGAGAACTCCCCGGATTGGGATAGAAAATTCCACAAAACTCAGCACAGTTCCAGGGATAAGTTCAAAATTTCATTTTGAAGTTTAACGCTTTCAACTGGTCTTAAATGAATGTCTTTGAAATAAATTGTGAGAAATAAATCAGGGGGTTGGAGCAATAGTATAGTGGGTAGGGTGTTTGTTTTGCACATGGCCAACCCAGTTTGATCATCAGCATAGTATATAGTCCCCTAAGCACTGCCAGGAATTATTCATGAGCACAGAAGTAGAAGGAATCCCTGAATACTTCTGATTATGGACTCAAAATTAAATCAAAAAGAAGAAAAGTACATACATCGATCTTTCAATCAGTTTTCTAGATCAGTTGTTGAAGAAGAATTGTTAATTCAAAAGTGGGAATCATGATCTACCAAGCAAGAAAAACGGAGATAAAGTGTCATCTTCTGAGTACATGTGATCTTACCTACCTAGAGAGCACTTTATATAGGGAGGGGGAGTTACCAATCAGTTGGCACACACTACACACACACACACACACACACACACATTCAGTGAACTAAAGAATGGTATTTTCTCTGAGTGTAAAATTGTTTGACAATTAAACGTTTTATTTTATTATTTTTATTATTAAAACACCATGAATTACAAATTTCTTTGCAGTACAGTAATCACAACACTCATTGTTCAACATCAATCCCACCACCACTGTCTCCCTACTGCCACCAACTGCTACGCCCCCACCCCCCCATTTTCCAGATCCCCAGAGCAGCTCCCATAGCTCACTGCAACAACATTGATCATTGCAACATATATATGGGACAGGTCCTGGCATAGACCTGACCCTCAACTGGGTGGTTTTATTAACATGCCATGTGGTTACTTTGCTGTGTGCCACCAGAAGAAGCTGTAGTAGTTGTATCTCTGGTCATTCTTTTTGGAGTTACTGATCATTCCTTGTTCATGTTCGGTTATGAATGCCATCTGCACAGCTCATTGTCACCCCCACTGGGTCATTGGAGGTGGGGGATGAGAGGATGGGCCTCAATCCCCACTCCAAGCCATGGATACACTCCAAGTGTATGGCCACCCACGTGTTTGCTGATCCTAGCTAGAAGCAATGATAAAAAAGGCCAGTGAAGGACCAGTTTCCCCCTGTCTTTGCTTCCTGGGCAGCTCTCCACAGGCAGAAGCTGTAGCTGCAGTGTATCTTGCAATCTCTCCGTGTTATGGATCAGTCCTGGTACATGGCCAGTTGTAGATGCCATCTGTAAGGCTCATAGCCACACCCACTGGGTCCTTGGAGGTGGGTGGGAAGACGGAAGCAGCCTCTAGCCCTACTTCAATCCTGGTGCACCACAGCAGCCCATGTTTGCTGGCCCGACCCTAGAAACAAAGCTGAAGCTGGCCAACAATTAAGCATTGTTACTAATACTTTCTCTTCTAAGACTTTCATGGCAGCCAAGAAGGAGCAGAATTGAAAATAAAATAGAGAAGAATAAAACACTTGAACTGCCAACCAAGTGGCCATTTATGATAGAAACAAGCCAGTTGAATCTGGAGATAAAAATGAGAATCCCATACCCTCAGAAATACAATTTGTTGTGTCTGTAGGGGAATGTAATAAAAATGTTTTTTTCCTCCCTCCTCTAGATAAAAATATTTTTGTTCTCTAGGTTGGAAAGTGCATTTTGTAAGTCTCTGCAACAGATTTAACATTCGGCTGCTGAAGCCTGGGCATGTAGAATCTGTAGAAATCAGTTCTCTGATTTGTCCATTCTCCAATGCTAAGACAGAATACAAAACATTTTGCGAAGCATTCCTCTGAACTAAACTTTGCCTGTTAAATGCCTTAGCAGAGAAATGTCTTGTTATGCTATATTCTTATTCACAGCTTTCTAAACAAAAGGTCAAATATTTTAGTTTTAAGTTGTCACATAACAGCTGCAAAGAATTTTAAGTAACTGACAACTAGTGCATAAAAGTAGAAAAATAAAGGTATCTGCTTAAAAAACTAATAAATATGTAAATTTTGTCTAATTGAATTTTGCTAACTTATCAAGATTCTTGAACTGTTAATTTTAATCCATAGGGTATTAGAATTCTCTAGGCTGCCTTTTTTTTTTTACTATATTAAGAATCATCCCCAAAAAAACTAGTTCAGCATAAGAGAGTGATTTCAAGAAATAAATCCAAGAGAAGAGTAAATTTAACAGAAAATAAATGGGTGGTATAAAAAAGCAGAAACTTAATTGGGGTCCTTGGAAGAGGGACCTGGGTACACTTGTCATGGTCGTGGTGTTAGAATCATGTGCTTGAGACTCATCATTAACGATATTATAAGTCCCAGAATCTTCTAAATAAAAATTGTAAAATAAATAAATCAAACCTAAAATAATGATCATTATATATACACACCTATATACATTTAATCATTTAAAAATAACCTTTTTACCATATGAAAGATCTTCATAAAGAACTATCATTACATAACCCAAGTGTGATTTTTCATTGTCATTTCAACATGTGAAGTATATAAAGTTTGAACTAAACTACTTTAAAATAAAAAAGGAGAAACATGTTATATTTGTCATTTGGAAAATATTTTACACTACAGCAATGCCTGAGCATGCCAAAGGCTATCTCCTCTACAATCATTTTTAAAAGTGATAAAATATTTTTAACATTTCTCAAAGATAATGAGATACATTTGAAGCCACTGTTAATTTGAAATTAGTGGCTTGTAGTTTGTGTATGCATGGAGCATTGTCGGGGATGCCGCCGGGGTCCCCAACAGTGCCAGGAAGCGAAGTTCCCTTTTACCTCCAAAGCCGGTGGGGAATGGATGAAGACTCAGGAATCTGATGCAGTTTTAAAAGGCTTTACTTATCACAGGTTCAGGCATACAAATCAGCAAAAGGAAAAACCCGGTGCTTAGGATTCCTGGCTAGAACCCCAGCCATGTGTAGGCCAAAATGGCAGCCACCACATGTAAAGGCCCTGTAAAGAGGAGACAAAGACAAGACTCCCAAGAAGGGTGCAAGCTCACAAAGAGAGAGCCCAAAAAAGAGAGGTGCGAGAGAGGAAGCAGGCTAGTTTTATACCCCTGCAACTCAGACCTCCCTCCCACTATTATGGGAAGCAGGGAGGGTCAAATGCCCTCAGGTAATTTCTCCCAGCACCTCACCTAGGCCCTTTTATATGCTAATGTCTTGAACCAAGATCTGCCTGGAAAAGCCTTTATAGGGTAAAGAAGGGGGTTTCCGAGATGGCTTGTCTCTGTACCAAAGTCTAATACTAGTACCAGTTAAATATTTCTCCAAGCCTTCACAAGTCTCATCTACTTCACTTCATGGTAGTTTTGTATTTTAGTTGCCTTTGCGTTATCAGGGAGCCATGCTTGCTTGCTTGGAGGCAAACAGCATTTTCTCTGGTCTAATTATTAAAGGATCCAAAGTGGCCAGGCAAATATGCTGGCAAGATCTAGCTAGTCCCACGATGATTGTGGTAGCATGAGAGAATATTTATACCAGCTAGTACAGAATACATGGTCAGATAAACTGCCACATTTAGACTACCCCCTTATCTACAAAGTGATTTGCAGGCGGCAATTCAGAGCAGATGTAGAGACTCTTAGAGGAGTCCTGCAACAGAGCATGTCTTATTTCACAGAATGCCTTGGAGAGATAGATTGGGACCAGGGAAATGGTCTAAAAGGCTAGAGTGCATGCTTTGTAGAGGGAGGCAGAGTTTTATTCCCAGCCCAGCGCAGATCCCTGAGCAACTCCAAGAGCCATCTCCAAATCCCCAGTCAGGTGTGGTGCCCAAATACCACTAGAGTGTCTCTCAAGCAAGTATAAATATCACCTCCAAATAACATATGCAATGTCAGTACTTAAAAATGAATCAAAAAGATTTTTTTAAAAAATGGAGTTTCATAGACAGCAAAAAATGATAGTGATGATTTCCTCAAGCCATTACACTGCCCAATGAGTAAAGGCATGGGAAATAAAATCATCCCACTTTTACCATAAATCATTATCATTAATTAAGGGTGGTGATCAGAGCCATTACTAGTTATGCTCAGTCATTGGAGAGGACCCCAGAGTTTGTCAGTCAATTCTGGCCATTTTAGATGCCTTTAGGGCTATATGGCAGAGTGAATGGGGCAGTCATAGAGTGTAATCTGGGATCAACCTGAAGGCATCATTTATGCCAGGTTTATGCATGTCAGCTTCAACTACCTCACTGATGCACAAATTACTTTATAATTCATTTAATATCACAGTATGAGCTCTTATTCCATCTTAATATCATCTTCTTGACTCTTAGAACTCATTATACTATTTTATTTTGTCCTCCTAAGATTCACACAGACTGATGCTTCCTTTATAAATATATTTTCGGGTCAACAGTGTAAATTCAGGGGCCAGAGCTATAGCACCCTTGGTAGGGCGTTTGCCTTGCATGCGGCTGACACAGGTTCGATCCTCGGCATCCCATATGGCTCCCTGAACACCGTCAGGCATAATTCCTGAGCGCAGAGCCAGGGGTAACCCCTGAGCATTGCCGGGTGTGACCCAAAAAAGAAAACAACAACAACAACAACAAAGTACAAATTCAGTCTTCATAAGCCAATAGTTGCATCCAATATTGTAATGAAACTCCAATAATGTATTTAATCTGATGCCAGAATCCTGTGTATCGTAAAACCTCACTTGAGGAAGATTTTGATTTCTCTTTACCTCTAACAACAGTATCCTAGAATTAGATTAACATATTAGAGCCAAGAATTGGTTGACTTCAGAAAGATTTAGTACTCTCAGTTCCCAAGGCTAAAAGTGATGATGAAAGCATGTTAGAGTTTATTTGAAGACGTTAATTTAGTCGTTGTTTCACTGTGCACTCACACGATCTCTTTTTGGATGTGCATGAAAGAAGCGTAGAGGCATGGAGATAGACGTCAGACCACTGGTTTTGTTTTGTTTAATTTTTTAACAGGGAAGCTAATCCTATTAGTACATAGCCCCAAACTTTGTAATTTTCTTGAATGTTGATGACTTTCTTACTTCAAATAAATCTACACCAGAGATTACTGTTTCTGATTTTTGACAGAAACAAATAGTTAATAGCATAAGCCATCTGATCACTTGAGGATACATGAAACAAAAATTCTTTAAATTCCTTATAAATACAATAACTATTAGGAAGATCTCTTCAAAATACATTTTAGTTGGCACTTACCTCCAAACAGCTAGAATTAAAATTGTTCTTCCTAGAATAGCTCATTGGCACATTTCCTTCAGGACTGGGTATTTATGTATTTGCCTTCCATTTGATGAAACCAAGAAAGTTCTCAACAGTCTTCCCCAGATCCCATTTAAGAGTAAATACGTTTAGCTGATAAGTAAGTCAGTGAATTTTCTCAAGACAATGTTCTAACTAAAAGAGCATTTTTTATGGAAAGTAATCAAAAAGAAGGCTCCACCTGCACTGTATAAAAGATTAAGATGTCAAACCTTTGGGATATGGATAACATATTTTTAAGGAAAAAAATGAATATGTTATCTCTAAGAAGCCATTCTCTTCCATCCCAAATTTGGTAGCTGTCAGCCTGGCATCTGAGTTTATATCCTGGACATTAAGCCTAGACTATAAATATACCTAATGGGGTTTTCAATAGTTTTGTTTATCTCCCTGAGGACAGAAGAAATCTGCTGCTCTGAAATGTCAGATCTTAAAGCTTGCTTCTGTGAGTTGTTTTTATTTATGCTCCACCTTGTGTTTCTCTGATGCACACACAAAAATTTGCTTCACAGAATTATATGTCAGTTTTGAACTTCTTAATAAATTTAGCTTTAGTTTGAAGAACCACCTGGAAATGTGTAGTGAGATCACACACCCACTGTACAAAATTCGGACTATGAATATCTAGCACTATTAATATCACAATTTTGTTTTACAGAAATCTAAACAAACCTAGCATTACATACTCTCAGAAGTATAATAAAACAATATGTAATATTAGTAGATAAAAAGTTTGCTTATATTCTGTTAGACTGTTTTTTGTTGAGTATTTTATTTTGAACCATTGCAGAAATTCAATGGATACCTATTACCTAACTTTCCATAGAAAAGATTCTGGATAATAAAATTAAAGCAAGAACAAAAGTATTTTGTTCCAAAGCAATAATATATGAGTTTAATGCAATGCCATCATTTATAAGATTGTACAGATAACATCACTGCTTTATGGGATTTTTGTATTTTTTGTATTTGCTAACCATGCATAAAAATATTTTAGTGGTAACAGAATAAATTTTCAAATATCTTATTTTAGCAGAAGTGCATTAGATATTGAAGTCATGTAGTTAATGAGTAACTGTGTCAAGAAATAGGTCCATTTTTATGTGAATTTTTTAAGCTGTCTCAGATTTCTAACTTCCATAAAACAAATATATACACATATACATATATATGTATTTTTGAATTTCCTTAATACTGTCTACCATTAGAATAATATTTGATGCTATTTATATGGCAACTTTCCATATTCCATGCCATAAGTGCTTTATGGCATAATTTCAAAATATGCCTTTTTCACTGATATATTTCAAGTGATTATATTGTTCAATAAACATTTAATGAACAAGTGATTATTTTAAGTTGGTTTGGAAACCCTGGAGGGTCTGTGAAAGACAGTATACCTTCAGTCTTCTAGATATTGGCTTTGTGATTTGTTTCCAGAAGATGAAGCATGCGTGGGCATGACATATTCCAGGTCTGGGCTCTTGCTGGGTTTGCTTAGACTCTTGGCTACACTCATATTCTCCAGGAAAAGTATATTCAGTGCAGTGCTTCCTTTTTCTGCCTGGGAGGATAAATGAACCAAAACTTTAGCCTGGAGCAGAACTTCTGCAGCTGATTCACAAGTCTGGGAATAAAAAAAATGAATTATGATGTTGGAAACCAACATTTGGCAGCATTATTTAAGCAACATTTAATAAAAGAGCATTCCCAGTAACAACAAAACTAAATACACATAAGAAAGTTTCATTACTGTAGAACACTGACAATTTTATTTAAAGTAATTAAAATTGTTATAGCCTAGAAATTCTTAATAGAACTAAATGAAAGCTAAAATCAGTTATAGAATAAGCTTTCCTTTATTTCACAGATTATTTGCCCAGTCTTTATTTCACTTATTTAATTCAGACACAGCTGCAAACATATATCAATCAATTTATTTAATCTTTAGTAAATAGTAAATTAATGAGAAATTACTAGTATATTATCAAGTGATCATCAATGAAATCAAATAAGAGAGATAAAGGAAAAACATTGAAATACAAGGAATTATGCTTTGTTCTTGTAGATATTTTTGCCCAGATCCTTATTGGTTTTGGAGTCCTTTAAATGTTAATAGATATGAAGGCATTTAAATAAGAACATGAGGAAATTTTGCTGTTAATACAGTATTATTATGTGAGTATTTAATACAGATAAGTTGTCATTAATAACAAGGATATTAATAAGAACTGTATTTATTTAAACCTGGGTTTGAAATAGGTTTAAATAAATGCAGTTCTTACTAATATATTTATATTAATAAAGATATGTTGCAGAGCCTGGCAAGCTAGCCATTTCATATTCGATATGCCAAAAATAGTAACAATAATAGACCTCATTCTCATGACCTGAAGTTTGAGGCTTTTCGCATTCCTGGAGTGAGCAGATGCCCTTAGGCTACACTAGCACATGTCAGGGACGATTTGTGACATTACTGGTGCCCGCTCTAGCAAATTGATGAACAATGGGAAGACAAGTGATCACTTGATCACTTGATCACTTGAATCCCGTTATTCATCGATTTGCTCGAGCGGGCGCCAGTAACATTTCCATTGGACATTATCACGTGCCAATGTAGCCCAATGGCATCTGGTTGATTCAGGAATATGAAGAGCCTCAAACTGTTCCTTCAGGGTCTTTACAAGGAAGTCTGACCATCTTGTAGGTGGGTGGCCACGTGATCTTTTGACATCCCGTGGGATCCAGTCGGTAATGGCTCTTGTCCAGCGGTTGTCTCCAAATCGCATTACATGTCCAGCCCATCTGATTTTGGATGTCTTGGCAAACAAGACAGCATCCCTGATTCTGGAATAGCGACGGAGGTCAGAACTCCAGATTCCTTCTCTCACTTGAGTGAGGCGTGATATTCCAAGCATAGCTCTTTCGATTCCTCTCTGGGAGACCCGAATAGCATTCTCATCCTGCTTTCGTAGGGGCCCAGGTCTTTGAGGCGTATGTTAATGCAGGGAAAATGGTGGAGTCAAAGAAATGTGCCCAGAGCCGGTGGTTCTTTGTCCTTTTAGCTATTTCTTCGATGCCTTTGAAGGCATTCCATGCCGCTCTCTTCCTCCTGCGCAGCTCAGGTTTTAGGTTTTTCATCATGTTGATTTCTCGACCTAGGTACACATAACTGCTGCATTCAGAGATGTTTGTGCCATTGAGAGTGAATGGGGCCTCAGGAACTAGTTCTTTCTTCATGTACATTGTTTTCTTTAGATTCAGCTGTAGACCTACCTTTCCACATTCTCGGTCAAAGTCAGCCAGCATTTGTGCCGCTTGGCTAATGTTTGGTGTTTTTAGAATGATGTCATCAGCGAAGCGGAGGTGGTGTAGTTGCCGATCATCTATCTTCACTCCCATTCCTTCCCATTCTAATTGTCGCATGATGTTCTCAAGGGTGGCACTGAAGAGTTTTGGTGAGATGGCATCACCCTGTCGAACCCCTCTTTTCACATTAATGATCACTTCTTTGTAGAATGGTGAGATCCTGGTGGTGAATCTGTAATACAGCTCACGAAGGATCTTTATGTATTGGGTTTGAACACCCTGTTTGGCTAGGGCTTCGATGACTGCTTCAGTCTCCACAGAATCAAAGGCTTTCTGTAAATCAATGAACGTGAGACAGAGCGGCATCTTGTACTCCCTACAAACCTCAATGAGCTTGGTTACTGTGTGTATATGGTCGATTGTGCTGAATCTTTTCCGGAAGCCTGCTTGCTCGCATGGTTTCCTTCATCTAATGTTCTGCAAATCCTGATCAGGATGACTCGTGTAAACAGCTTGTAGATGACGGACAACAGGCAGTTGGGGCGATAGTTGTCAATGTCGTGAATATCTACCTTCTTGAACAGTAGAACTGTCCTGCTGGTTTTCCACCTTGCATTCGGACAGGTAGCGTATGAAGAGCCGAGCTAGTGTATTGATGAGTAGAGACGGCAGAGTCTTCAGGTGTTCGGGTCTGACTTTGTCTGGGCCTGGTGCTGTTCCCTTCTTTACCGATGACATGGCATGTCGGATTTCAGAAGGGAGAATGTTGGGAATGACATATCCATCCTGAGTAACAGAAGACAAATGATACAACTAATTTATTTAAATAATCCTATTTAAAATTTGCTTCATTGTACATAGGTATCATCACTATGTGCACTTTCTGTAATAACAATAGTGTTGAAAGGGGTTTAGTTATTTCCCATAAACTATTCTGTAGGATTGTGATTGAGTTCTGTGCAACCTAAGTGCTGTTTTCTTTTGTCTTCTAATTGTACTAATCATTACTGAACAATTTATTTTATTTGACAAATTGTCAGGTAATTAACCATCCTGGTATTATATAATCAATAGGTAACTGGTTTTCAGTGGTCTTCCGAAGATTTCTTTATGAGTATAAATATGACCTAATTTATACATAATAGCTCAGTATTTTCAAAATGTAAATTTATATCCTACAGTTCTAAATTCATGGAAGGGCCAGAGACTTGATTATAGTTGATTGTAGTTGATTGTACTTTTATTGTTCATTTACCTTACACAGAGTCAACCAGAATTCAATTCCCTGGACAGAATACGTACCCTGAGTGCCTTCAGGCATGACCATTGCTGTAGCATAAAAGAAACAAATCCAAATCCAAAATAAAACAAATAGAACAAAAAATATTGCAAGAATTCAATGTTTCCTTTTCTGCACAAAAACTCTTCCTCATATCATTTTCTTCACGTTACTTCTGAAAGAATTGAGCCAATAATAACATTAAAACTTCAATTTTCTAAAGCATTTTATAGGTATAACATCTATTAAAGTTTAGAAAGAATAAACTTATTTTATAAAAGTAAATAATCCTTATTTTGTGTAAGTAAAATAAAAGATTGATGTCATCTACTGATATTTTAACACATATCATATTAGTTATTGTTTTGTAAATGTTGATTTCAGGTAGAGTAAAATGATACTTATATAGTTTTAGGCTGCAATTTCATTAGAAATAGCTATTTTTTCTGTACTATTGTTACAAAACATCTTCAGAAAATAGGCTGAATGAATTTAAATAAGATAGTAGTAAAATTATCTTAGTACCTGGCCTGTAAGTAATCCAAGCACCTAACATTTGCATTAATTTCAGAATTTAGTGATTCAAATTTTCATTTAGCTCTATAGATTTTTCTTATTATAAATAAAAATCTAACTGAAATGTCTACTTGGTAAAATGCACTTTACTATCTAAGGCAACACTGACTCCTCTCAACAGTGGAAATTCAGTGATCAAAAAACCTTTGTATATTTCTGAGCTAATCTTATAAATTCCTCCAGTACATTACATTTAATCCATTATATCTAAATTACTTTCTTGTTATTACTTTCTTAAATATGCTTAAATTTATCTAAGCTCTTCAATATATGGATATTCTTTACTAAGCAATGATCAGAACACAGTGGGACTACAATTTTCGTTAAGTACAAGTATCATTCTAACAAGAAGAGATGTCTTAATGTACTAACAATACTTTGTAATTATATTGGAACATCCTGAATGATAAGAATATTGGTTTGAAATCATGTAGTAAGTTTAGCCTTCACTAGAAAAGCAATCCAGTATTCTTTGCTGCCTACCAAAATAGTCACACATAAATAAAATATAAAAACTTTACATTACTGTTGTAATGTAAATGGGGGTGGGGCTTACCATTGTTTAGTTTTTCTTGACATCTAGGTAATATTTAGAGGAATTCTTATATTCTACTGATCCTGACAGATCGACTATCCTATTGGCTGTAACTGCAATGGCTGATACAAAGATGGCGGTCTCTGACATAGAACAGAAACCTCCTACTGCCAGGGTTGGAAAAATAATAGGAGTGACAGGAAGTTAAGGCATAAGCTTTGCATAAGGCAGGCCAAGAATTAATCCCCTGTACTACTGGTACACTGGGTATTACAATATCTAGGCCTGGAGGCCTCTCTAGCACAGTAGGCAGCTCAGGCCATCCCTCTTAGGTCAGGTATAGCCAGTACTACATCCACAGGCCCTGACATTTAGCTACCAATATGGTTGACTTCTAATCTCTGAGAGAGGCCTCTATTAAGCTCTGCCCACCCACAAACCAGCAACCATTTATTTACAAAGACACTATTTAAGTAGATATGTAAACGATAAAATAAAAACAACTTATGTGAAAGACTGAAGATAAATTATAATTAGCAAGGATTCTTGATCATATACGTTTGATAAATTTGGGTATTTAATTGGATAAACTCAAGAATTAATGGTTATCCTATTATTCTGAAGCCTTCTCCAGATCTCAGTGAAAGCCATTGGGGTCTTTCACTCTGAAGATGCTGCCTCTCGCTCCATATTAACAGACACCTTTAGGGGAATCTCCTCTTAAAGTTCTGTCACACTGAGCCACTCTCCTGGGTCTATATTGAAAGTGATTTATACCCTCCTACCTCTTCTGCTTTTCACTGAGTTGTATACTCACACTGTTAGAAAGTGGACTTCACCCAGTACAACATATAATTATTATAAGGTGTTGTACTGAACCATAAAATGAAATCATCCACTTTGCATTGGGTATTTAACACCTTTTGATATCCATTCTCACAGAAAACCCCCCAAGGCATGCAATATCATACTTCTATAAGAAATCTAGTTTTAGCACAGTATATCGAAACCTGTAAAAAGTTTTAGATTCTCAGTTGTCTTTATACATATACATATACACACTCTAGCATACACAAATGAACAATTTTTTAAAAGCTAGTTTAATAAAGTTGAGCTAACCCTGCATTGTTAGCTAGCCAGAGGAACTGCTGCTATCCATTTCTTACTATGTGTTCTGATGACATTTTTCCATGACTGGATGCAATTACCTCCTCCTTTTTAAAACATGGAGTCAACAGGGTTGAATGATATCACAGCAGGTAGGCCTTGCACACAGATGACCCAAGTTAGAGTAACACATATGGGCACCCAAGACTGTCAGAAGTGACCTCTCCACATAGATCCATGAATTAACCCAAAGTACAGCAGGTATAGATAATAAAAACAAAAAGAAACAAACAAAAATAAAATTACTGAATTCTGATTCACCAAGGCATGGAGATTAGAGTCACTGATAAAACTAAGCTATTTCAATGGTATCATTCCAGAATGTTAAATTGGCTGAGTATGAAGTATAGGCATATTAAGAATATCTTCAAACTTTATGATTTTTAGATCTATATAGATTATAGCAATACTGTGTGTCTTCTTTACAGCCATATTTCCCCAAACATAAGCACATACAAATTTTAGTCAGCATCCTTTTAAAAATCAGCATGCAGGGAACTTAATAGAGTTAGTCATAGAATTAATAGCTACTTGTGACATGTTATAGATATTTTTCTCATTAATATAAGGCATGCTATTTTGAATCCCTTGTAAGTCCTTAATCTCTTTTTTAAGTCATTGAGATTCCTGATATTTTGCCATAAATTTATCACTTGTCAGAAACTTGGCAAGTTTTTAGAAATAATTAGATCCTTATTTTTAAATCTAGTTATAACATAGGTTAAATTATTTCTGACTAAGAAAAGAAGGTGGATGGTAGAATAAGAAATTATTTCAGTATTTCTTTTTGAGTTTTGTTTTTATTTTTTAATATTTAATGCTTTCTTCATGTTTCTTCTCAGCTGGATTTTTCCTTAGATGTATGTTGCTTCTCATTTTTCTTCAGGGACTCTATTTTTCCTAAGGTTTAATCATTTTTATGGCTTTCATTATTGACTAAAAAGCAAAACACATAAACACAATATTTCTTGTACTTAACATTTGACAAAAATGCTATGTTTGATGATCTACCATAATGCTACCAACTCAAATGTTATTTCTAAAGAAAAAATAATATATACAAGGCAGTAAAAGGGATCAGTAAGAATATGAAACTTTAGCTAATGTGTCAGTATCCATAGTCACGTAATCTGCTGCTTATCTGAGATATTACTGATTGTGAATAAAATATCTGTGGCCTATAAACACAGTATTCTTCTTATGACACTTAGTATCCTTCGGCTCATTTTTAAAGTCTTAGGCTAAGAGAGTCTCATGACTTAAATAAATATATATTCTCAGGAAAGTCATATTTGTTATAATAATCTTTTCACTTTCACAGTATCTTTTTACTTCTTTGCAAAATTTTCTTTATTGTTAGTAACATGTCCGTTGTTATAACATAAGGGGAGAAAATATGTTTGCACAAGGTTATACACTATTTTATCAAAATCCTCATATAATCCAACCTATTTTTTTAAATTTTAAATTTTTACTTTATTTTTTATACTGTTTTCATGTGAGGTCCTTGTCTGCTGATATTTAGAGCTTACTCCTGCCTATGTGATCATGGGTAATTCCTGGTAGTGCTAAATGGGCCATATGGTGTATCAGGGATGAACTTAGGTGAGTTGTTTAATCAGGTACCTTAACCCTGTTCTATTTCTCTTGTCCTACACCTTATTCTTTAGAAAATACATATTGATATTACTATTGCCAAAACATGGTGTAAGTTTAAGAAGAGATTTTATAGTTCTAACTTTTTGGGATTTTATCACCTAAAAGTGATATTAGTTTGGGAATATTATTTAACATTTCTGCATAAATTTTCTCTTCTTTAGAATAGGAATTATACCATACCATATTTGTACTAATACTGTCATTGTATATTTAGGGGAATTCAATGATTGTACTAAATAACTCCACAAGATATCTTATTTTAAAACCCAATTAGTATTTCTCAAAAGACCAGACTCACAATTCTTTTTTTCCTCTCTTCTTGAATCTTCCTTCCTTCCTTCCTTCCTTCCTTCCTTCCTCCCTCCCTTCCTTCCTTCCTTCCTTCCTTCCTTCCTTCCTTCCTTCCTTCCTTCCTTCCTTCCTTTCTTCCTTCCTTCCTTCCTTCCTTCCTTCCTTCCTTCCTTGCTTCCTTCCTTCCTTCCTTCCTTCCTGTCTTCCTTCCTTCCTGTCTTCCTTCCTTTCTTTCTTTCTTTCTTTCTTTCTTTCTTTCTTTCTTTCTTTCTTTCTTTCTTTCTTTCTTTCTTTCTTTCTTTCTTTCTTTCTTTCTTTCTTTCTTTCTTTCTTTCTTTCTTTCTTTCTTTCTTTCTTTCTTTCTTTCTTTCTTTCTTTCTTTCTTTCTTTCTTTCTTTCTTTCTTTCTTTCTTTCTTTTTCTTTCTTTCTTTCTTTCTTTCTTTCTTTCTTTCTTTCATTAAGCCATTATGTGGTCACTTTATTACTTACTATCACTATATCACTGTATCACTGTCTTCCCGTTGTTCATCAATTTGCTTGAGCAGGCACCAGTAACATCTCTATACATCATGTTGCAAGCAAGTGTAGCTCAAAGGTATCTGCTTGCTCCAGGGACAGGAAGAGCCTCAAACCAAAGTAATATTAGTCACTATACCAATAGATAAATTAGCAAAATGATCAATTTTGCAGGATTGATGTTCATCTAAATAAAAGTTACACTACAAAAGATGTGTGAATGGTGGTGAGCGGCCCAGGGAGCAGCAATCTATTTTCAAGCCCAGCCCAGGTATGCTGATCCAGACACTCAAATACATGGAGCAGAGCTGCTACTGGCTCTCCCTGTGCCCACCTGATCACGAGGCACCCAGGAGGGGAGGCGGGTTCTAGCCCTGGCCCACCACCCAAGCAGAGCCTTGCAAGAATCCAGAGGAACCCCAAGACTATCAGAGCTGCCATTTTCCACATCCTGACTCCTCACCCATCAGAGCTTCACCCAGCAGAAGAGCTGATCACAAACCGGCTCACGCAGCCGCTTTGTGGCTGTGTGGTTCATCAATAAATGCTTGAGATTAGAAGTGACTACAAGAGCATCCCACCTGTACAGCAGAGCGTGGCAAGCTACCTGTGTCCTAGTTGATATGCAAAATATCAGTAATAATTATAGACCTCATTCCCATGACCTGATGGAATGATTTAAGGCTCTTTATGTTCCTGGAATGAGCAGATGCCCTTGGGCTACACTAGAATGTGACAGGATGTATAGAGATATTACTGGTGCCTGCTCAAGTAAATGGATGATCAATGGGGAGAAAAGTGATACAAGTGACAAGAATCAAAATCAGCTTTGCTCAAGGCTGGTACTTGTGGCTCTGTGCTCAAGGTTATTCTTAGTGGGGCTCAGGCAGTTATACGTGATGCCAAGGATAGACTTGGGATCTTCAGCATCCAGAGAAAACACCTTACCATTTTACTAATCTTTTTGGCCCAGAAAGCAAAATTAAATGGGCTAAAACAACAAATCCTCACATAATTTATAGTATAGGTTGATAATTTAGGCTGAACTTAAATGAAATGTTTACTGATCTATGTCAGTTAGCTGTTTTCAGGGTCATCCCTCAGGCTTCCTTTGATCTAAAGCCAACTGACTGGAGAATCATTCATTTTGCTCAGTATAATCCCTCATCCTTCCCTAGGCTAACTTGAAGTGATTTATTTGTCATCTTTAGCAGGACTTAAGGAATTTAGATACAACCAGACCATCAACGGTACTGAAGGAAATCAGAGTCATAGAATGACGTCCCAAATCACCTGTTCCATTCTAAGGCCAGGTTATGCAAAGGGCTCTGCTGAGACCTGTTTATAGCTGGGAGCGGAGAGGAGCCATTTTGCATATACACCCTATTGATACCGAATAACCCACCCCTCTCTGACAAATTATTCAGTATTTTTCTAGTCGTAGACTCTTTTTTTTTTGCCTTTGCTAGGCTCCAGGACCATCCAACTATTTGGTGATACATCAGCCATGAGACAATCCCTAACATTTGTGCTGACTTTTGTTTTTACTATTTGGGTCATACCGGGCAATGCTCAGGCATTACTCCTGGCTCTAAACTCAGGCATGACTCCTGGTGATATTCAGGGGATCATATGGAATGCGTGAAATCGAACCCTGGTCAGCTGCACGTAAGCTAAACACCCTATTCACTGTACTATCACTCAGGCTCCCTGATTTTTTGAAATACATTTTTATTAATGAAAAATATTATGTAAATCATTCTTATTATGGTGTTAAATCCAACGGACTAGATTTAGACATCAGAGCCCATTATCCTACAGGTCAAAATGAAACTTTGATCCACCTACAGCTTTGGTTGAAAATGATTTTTCACTTTATTATACTACTATTTTTGATATTTGCTGATTCTCTTGTCTTGCCACCAGCTCACTTTTTCACCAGAAACAGGGGATGACTCTATGTTTTCTCCAAAGAGCAAATGGAGTCAATAATGAAGACTCTTGTCTTCATTATTGAAAAAAATTGTAAAAGACTAAATGGTTGCTTTTATTTTTCGTCTTTATCAAAGGAACTGCACCTGACATTTCATTTCAGTCCTCTGCAGTTCAATTGACTTCAAGAAGTATTCCAAGGGCAAGGTGGATACTAAGAATGCTTGCAAAGAGTCGTAGATTTGGAACTCACTCAATGCTGCCTTCAAAATCTGGGAAATCATAGTCATCTTAGATATAAGGTTACAAGATTCACCTTAATGAAAGAACTTATTTTTACACTTTCTGCAATATCACCCATGGGATTCTAGATTTATGGATGGTGCCATAAATGATATGACATCTATACTCTCTTCGACACATTTTCCTAAAACATGCTTGATATATATTTTGCTTGTTAAAAATTATTAGTAACTATGAAAGAGCTGCAGCAGGCATCAAAATACTGGTGACAACAGAGACTGGCACATATTCGAAAGAGAAAAAACAACAAGTGCTGGCATAGATGTGGGGAAAAGGGGACACTCATCCATTGTTTGTGGGAATGCTGGCTGGTACAGCCTTTCTGGAAAACAATATGGACATTCCTCCAAAGACTAGAAATTGAATTCCCATTTGACCCAGCCATACCACTCCTGGGAATCTACTCTGGGAAACCAAAAATACACAGCGGAAACACCATCCCTACTTTTATGTTTATAGCAGCATTATTCACAATAACCAGAATCTGGAAGCAACCAGAGTGCCCGAAAATCGATGACTGGATAAAGAAGCTTTGGTACATCTACACAATGGAATACTATGCAGCTGTTAGGAAAAATGAAGTTATAAAATTTGCCTATAAATGGATGGATATGGAGACGATTATGTTGAGTGAAATTAGCCAGAAGGAGAGAGACAGATACAGAATGACTGCATTTATTTGCATAACATAAATATATATGTACATATTATGATACCAATATCCAAGGTCAAGTGAAACATATATCAGGAGGTCTTGCCAAAGGTGGAAATTATCACAAACGTGTGGGAGTCAGAGGCTAGGTAAGACAGAAAATGGAACAGTGTGCTAACAATTGTCGAGGGTACTAATGCCAATCTAGAACTGAGCATTAAATAGATGCAAAAAGATACACATGAACATGACAACCCTTTAATGTATGTTCTGTAATCCATAGTCTGGCTGGGAAGGAAAAGAGAAAGAGAGAGAAAGGGAAAGAAATAAAGAACCTGCCATGGAGCAGGGCTGGGGGAGGGAGGAGGGAACCGGAGACGTTGGTGTTGGGAGATGGGCACTGGTGGAGGGATGGGTGCTGGAACACTGTATGACCAAAACCCGAATATGAACTTTTTAATTGTATATCTTTGTAATTGTAAAAAAAAAAAATTAAAAAAAACAAAATGCTGGTGACAAAAGAGCAAAATCATAGAATAATCATACAGTAAAAAGTAAAAATTACTTTCAAATTAATGACCAAAAGAATCAAGAAGTGTTTAGCTCAAGAGGAACATCTTACTTTCCAGACGATAGAGGTGGGAGGATTAATGACTTTCTCCTCATTATCCCAGAGTGAAGAATTATGCAAAAAGTTGGCAGCCAAGAAGTCTAAACTTTAAGCCATTTTTTTTGCAAACAAGTTCATAAGAATGCTATGAAAACAGAATGATTAAAGCAAAAGGAATCATTTCATGATTAAACTATTAGGTGCTAAAATAAGAAAACTTTCAAGATCATTTATAATAAAAAATTAGTCTTCTGTACTGCCTCTTTATCTGTTTATTTACAGATTTTTATAGACAAAAGGACAGACAGATAGATAGATAGACAGATACATCGATAGACAGATAGACAGACAGATAAATAGACAGACAGAGAGACAGAAACAGACAGACAGACAGACAGATAGACAGATAGACAGAGAGACAGATAGATAGATATAGATAGAGAGAATGATAGATATATTGATAGATGATAGATAAATAGATAGATAGACAGACAGACAGATAGATGATAGGTAGATAGATAGATAGATAGATAGATAGATAGATAGATAGATAGATAGATAGATAGATAGGATATACGTTGATATTTAATGCATGTTACCACACAATCTGTCTTTATAGGATATTCAGCACGTGGATCATAATTATTACTATAATTAAAATTTATCTGATATAAAACAACATACGTCACTTGATTACTTGATCACTTGATCACTTAACATCCCTTTTTTCATCTATTTGACCCTATCATGGGCCAGTGTAGCCCAATGGCATCCGGTTGCTTCAGGAATAAAGAGCCTCAAACCGTTCCCTCAGGGTCTTGACAAGGAAGTCTTACCATCTTGTAGGTGGCGGCCACATGATCTTTTGACATCCCATGGGATCCAGTCGGTAACAGTTCTAGTCCAGCGGTCATCTCCAAATTGCATTATATGTCCAGCCCATCTGATTTTTGATGCCTTGGCAAATGAGACAGCATCCCTGACTCTGGAACAGTGATGGAGGTCAGAGCTCAGGATTCCTTCTCTCACTTGAGTGAGGTGTGATATTCCAAGCATAGCTCTTTCGATACCTCTCTGGGAGATCTGAGTAGCATTCTCATCCTGCTTTCATAGGGCCCAGGTCTCTGAGGCATATGTTAATGCAAGGAGAACGGTGGAGTTGAAGAGATGTGCCCGGAGCCAGAGGTTCTTTGTCTTTTTACTATTTCTTGATGCTTTTGAAGGCATTCCATGCTGCTATCTTTCTCCTGCACAGCTCAGGTTTTATATCATTCATCATGTTGAATTCTTGACCTAGGTACACATAACTGTTGCATTCAGCGATGTTTGTTTCATTGAGAGTGAATGGTGCCTCTGGAACTAGTTCATTTTTCATGAACATAGTTTTGCTGAGATTCAGCTGTAGAACTATCTTTCCACATTCTCTGTCAAAGTCAGCCAGCATTTGTGCCTCTTGGCTAATGTTTGGTGTTATTAGAACCATGTCATCAGCAAAGCAGAGGTGGTGTAGTTGCCGACTATTTATCTTCACTCCCATTCCTTCCCATTCTAATTGTTGCATGATATTCTCAAGGGAGGCACTGAAGAGTTTTGGTGAAATGGTATCACCCTGCCGAAGCCCTCTTTTGACATTGATGATCACTTCTTTGTAGAATGATGAGATCCTGGTGGTGAATCTGTAATATAGATTCGGATGGATGTAAAACACAACATACATACATTAATTTATGTTCAATTGTTAGCTCAATCATTGAACTAAGTGCTGCGCATTATAGATAATTAAAAACACTATCCATTTTGAATGCTCCAACATAATACTTGCAATGATACTTAATAACTAATACCCATCTATTAGGTGGGAGCTGTAAAATTGCTAGAATAGTGTCAGACGCATAAAAAAAATCCAAATTCTAAGAGACTATCATTGAATTTATAGTAACAGAACTTAATTCCTGTCATTAAGTTTACCATGGTGACTTCCTGATGCAATTATAGGAGTTTTCATGAGATTTTTAAAAATTTTTCTTTATGAGAAGGCATCAAACAGTCTAATAATGTATTGTTTTATTTACTGATTTAAACCTTTATGTGAAAGATCATATTGATTTAATAATATTTATGCACAAAACAATGACACATATAAAAAACTTTCAATATGAAGTCTATAACAACTATATATTTTTGGATAAATTTTGATTAGAGACTTTTTGTTAGATACTTAAATATTTCTTTTTTATTTTTGGGTCACACCCAGCAATGCTCAGAGTTTACTCCTGTCTCTGCACTCAGGAATTACTCCTGGTGGTGATCAGAGGACCATATGGGATGCAGAGCATCAAACCAAGGTCAGTCGAATGTAAAGCAAATATCCTAACCGCTGTGCTATTGTTCCAGCCCCAACTAATTCATTTTTAATTCAGTTTTTATTTGTAAAACTATGTATGTGGGGACAGAATGTTCCTCAAATAGCAAAGTCAATATCTTTCAGGTTCAGGTTTCTGGATTTGATTCACGCATGGCATTTTTGCCTCCAGACCCAACTCTGAAGCAAATTCATAGCAGTGCCCAGAACAATGAAAAAAAATTGAGGTACAGGTAAAAGTTATGGCAAGAAATATAATGCATTCATCATTTTATTACCATGCTTATATTTTAATAATCAAACATTAAACCATCTAAGTTATATTTAGGCATTTAAGAAATTTACAAGTAATATTATTGAATACATAATCTCATATTTTCGTTATGGTTCAAACTAAGAGACGTCATAGAGAATATTGTTAGAGTTTCTCATCTAAATATTCCCGAGTCAGGTACTTATAAAGTAATATCACGTAATGCTTTTTTCATTCTGTCCACACAGTATTCACCTTCGTTATGTGTTCTTATTCTCCAACAAATAATGTTATTGTAATTGTTTACATGTAGCCCTCTTTTTAGACCATATTTTCAATAAGAGCAGTGGTCCATGGAATTAGTTTCATGGAATGATCAATCGTAGCATGGGTTTCAAAAAAGTAAATTGTTTAGCTAAATGAAATTATAGAAATATCATGATTCACCCATGACATAAATCCTCAAATCCAATAATTTCTACTGTGAAACAGCAGTAATTTTAGCGTAGTAAATAACACTTGTGTTCATGGAAAGAACTCACTGTTTCTAAAACATACTAATGATTATACAGTGAGGCAACTGCATGTGATCTGAGTGTGCGAGAAAATCCATCTATAACCATAAATAGCGTTGTCGTGGTGCCTTTTTAATATTCCTAGTTCAGCTAGTAGACATTTGATATGAGAAAGTACCCACTGATCTTTGAAATGCCTATTTATGTTATCTTAACTGCTCAGAATAAAAGAAATAAATGAAAAGGAAATATATTCCCTTAGGTAATAATTTTATTTTCAAACTCTACTGTGGAAATAGTCTGACCCACAATATTAAAAGGGTTTATTGATTTGTCTTAGAGTAGCAACAAGAGAAATATTTCATTCAGAACATTTTAAAGAATAGTCTATTTCACTGGAATCATAACACATAGGAGAGACATAAAGATCCAACCATCCCAACCCTTGTGGCTCTGACATACACTATGAAATCAAAATAGCAGTCTTGAATGTTTTCAACATCTACCATTTTTGATATTCAATATGCACTTTTACTATAACTGTTTCTACTGACCTCATTTTTCAGCAATCTGAATAATGCTTTGAAATAAATATTATATAAGTTATAGGGGGAAATAGGACAAAATAAAATATTTTTTAATCTTTTAGGGTGTGTTAACTTTCCTGTCACTATAGAAACTTCTAGAGTCATTTTTTTCTTTAAGCAGAATTCACAGTAAAATCATCAGTCATGTTGATGGCTTAACTATCACTTGTGCACTCTTTATAGTGTAAAGAGTTCCAATATATGGAGTGTTTGAAGCATAAAGAAAATATTTGATATTACTAGGCTGTACTAAGTCAATACACATTTCACTCAACATATAAGTTGGGAATAATTACATTATTGATGAGGTGAAATTTTATAGAAAAGAGAGGCGAATAAAGAGAGGCATATCTATGGCACACCAGCAAGCACTGGATCTGTAAGCCTGGTTTTGTACTCAGGACTTACTCCTGGCGGTGTTCAGGCGACCAGATGCCGGCTATTGAACTGGGGTCGGCCGTGTGCAAGGCAAATGCACTCCACAATGTGCTATCACTCTGGTCCCAAAGAAAAATAATTATCTTTTCTCCTCTTACTTTATGTACTCCAGTTTTTATACAATCCAATAAGAAAATTATAAAACATCTATAGAAATATAAAAAAGTCAAGTAAAATTAATGATATTAGTAAATTTCCATATCATATATAGAGCTGTAAAAATATATTATAAATGGATTGGAATATTAGAAACTCATCAGATATGATTATAAAAATATTTCTGAATATCTGCAATACTTTTGAAAAATACATATTTGATATGATTCTTAGTAACTAAATTTGGAGTAAATGAATTTAGCAAATAATTTGCAAGAATTTTATCTGATGTAATTTATTTATTTATTTATTTTTTGCTTTTTGGGTCACATGTGGCAATGCTCAGGGGTTACTCCTGGCTCTGCACTCAGGAATTACTCCTGGCAGTGCTCAAGGGACCATATGGGATGCCGGGATCGAACCCAGATCGATCCCCGGCGCCTCATCATTTTTCAAAGGCAAAAACGCCCTGCTTGCTGGACTATCGCTCAGGTTCAGGCCCTAATTTAAATTTTCAATTGAGATTGTATTTGAGAATATGCTATATCAGGAAATACCTTCATACCTCTCTTTGTGTATAACCATCACCATTCTGACCATCAAATCCTAGTAATTTACACCACTAAAAGCACCCTCTTCTGTTTCTCTCACTTTTGTTTTTTCTGGAAATCACTATAATTTTCAGTAGTCTAGGAGTCAGTTTGCTGTTTTCTTCCAAATGTGTTTGCTCAGTTCCACATACCTACATTAATTAATCCATGTTTTTCACTTCTTATCCGACTTAGAATCATCACAACATGGTCCAACTATTTTGTCCCAAAGTGCACAGTTTCATTATTTTTTAATGGCAGTGTGGTATTTCATTTTGTATGCTGATAGGCAAAATAAAAAATACTGCTGTATAAGTAGGTGTGAATGAAATTTCCTTTTCTATAATGTTTGGATAAATGGATTATTCTTCATTGAGGAAAATTTTACTTTTACAAAGTTTTGTCTTTAACTTGCTCATGATGATTCTTAATATCCAGCTTACAACAACATGATACATTTTGACTTTGAGATCTGTTATGAGGCAGCAACAATTCAATGTGAAAACATCTGCATATTTTTTTGTTTGTTTTTGTTTTTTGGGTCACACCCAGCGATGCTCAGGTGTTACTCCTGGCTCTGCACTCAGGAATTACTCCTGGCGGTGCTCGGGGACCATATGGGATGCTGGGGGTCGAACCCATCTGGTAGAGGCCGGCCACAAGGCAAACGCCCTACCCGCTGGGCTATCGCTCAGGCCGGCATCTGCATATTTTATTTGGAAAAAATTCATGAGTTTTAAATCAATTGCTTTTTTAAAAATTATTTATTTATTTTTTGACAATTACAAAAATGTTCATGTTTGGGTTTCAGCCATACAGTGTCCCAGCACCCATCCCTCCACCAGTGGCCACCTCCCACCACCAATGTCCCTGATACCCTTCCCCTCCCCTAGGCTGCCTTCGTGGCAGGCACCACAAGGTATCCCTAAGTACCACGGGAGCAGCCCTGAGAACCCCACTATTCCAGAGTGTCCTGGATATTTCCGGTACTACAAATCTTAACTAACTGCAACTACAGGTTACTCCCACAATCTTTCTTTGATTTCTCTGTTCTGTCTTACTCTGAAGGCAGGGGTGGAGGGCAGAGATTGCTTAGAACTTCAATCTTGGGCATCACATGGTCCCCCAGCAGTGCCAGGAGAAAGCCTTCAGAGCAGAGGCATCTCTAAGCCACAGGTAGGCATCAACCTAGTAAAATAGACATAAAAATAAAGATAATCTGAGATATTTCTAATAGAAGCCCGTCCAAAAAATAAAGGACAGGTCACTTGTCACTTGAAAAAAAATAAACCAATTGCTTATTTGCCATTGTACATTTATGTGAGTTTTCTGTAGATTTAGAATACCAACCCATGCCAGATGTATGGTGTGCACAGCTGTTTTTAAAGTGGTAAATTAACTTATTTTTTGTTCTGTGATAACTTTGAGAGTGAAACAACCTCTGACTAGAGCTGTTACTGACTGGATCCCATGGGATGTCAAAGATCACGTGGCCACCCACCTACAAGATGGTCAGACTTCTTTGTCAAGACCCTGAATGAACGGTTTGAGGCTCTTTGTATTCCTGAAGCAACCAGATGCCATTGGGCTACACTGGCACATGATAGGGTAAAATGGAAATGTTACTTGTGCCCTCTCTAGCAAATCGATGAATAACAGTATGTCAAGTGATCAAGCGATCAAGTGATACCTTTGGGGGTATTAGAGCTTTTTATTTGATACAGTCACATTTGTGTAAACTTGCTTTTATTGTCATTTTCTATTGTAATTTTCCAAATACATCTGATGTTAAGCTTCTGACCTCAATCACATATTTTAAATGTATTTCAAGACTTCAGGTCTGTAAGATGTATATCTTAATAAATTGTGTATCAAATTTTTCATGTGGTATAATATAAGATTGTGCTTGATTAATTTTTATCTCATATGGCTGGTTTTTGAAGGAGCTTCTTTGCTTCACATTATTAATTTGGCTTTATTTTGTTATAAACCTTATCTTTCTATCACTGTCACTGTATCACTGTCTTCCCGTTCATCATCGATTTGCTTGAGCTGGAACCAGTAACATCTCCATATGTCCTGTCTAATGCAAGTAGAGCCCAAGGGCACCCACTAGCTCCAAGAACATAAAGAGCCTCAAACCATTCCATCAAGTCATGGGAATGAGGTCTATAATTGTTACTGGTATTTGGCATATCAAATATGACACGGTAGCTTGCCAGACTCTGCAGTGTGGGTGAAAACTCTTGTAGTCATCTCTGAATCCAGCAGTAATTGGTGAACCACGTGGCAGCTGGCGGCTGCTTGAGCCGAGCTGTGATAGGCTGGTCTGCTGGGTGGAGTTCTGACCAGGGGGAAGTCCAGATGTGGAAAATGGAGGCCCTCATGGAGTGGGGTGTCATCTGGCTTGTTGCGAGGCTCTGGGCCGGATTTAAAAAGATTGCTGCAGGATGGATCTCGATGAGCCGGGCTGTGATAGGTGGTTGGTCTCCTGGGTGGAGTTCTAAGGAGAGGGATGTCTGGATGTGGAAAATGGAGGCCCTCATGGAGTGGGAGGGTCGTCTGGCTTGTTACGAGGCTCTGCTGGGTGGAGGGCTAGGGCTAGAACCCGCCATCCTTCCCGGGCCCCTCGTGAGTGGCTCTGCACAGGAGAGGCTGTAGCAGCTAAGATAAGATATACTTATCTTTCTATAAGTATCAATTTATTTCTGGGGCTAAATATTACATTCTAAAGTTCTTCATGGTTGTTTTCTGCATCAGTTCTAAACCATTTAAATTACTATTGTTTTTAAATTACTATTGCTTCCTAGTGTTGGTTGAGTCTTAGAATATGACTCTCTCATGTATTTCATTTTTTTTCTCAAAATTTCCATGCTATAAGGGGTCTTTGTGGCTACTTGCAAATTTTAGATTTGCTACTTCTATTTTCTAAAAACATGCCATAAACTTTTTTAAGACAAGTTTAAATTGACTGTGTTAAATATATTCATTGCTCTTGGTATGATGGTCAATGAAACTTTATGTAAAATGATCAATGTAATATAGGGTATTAAAGGAAGATCTAACAACATGGAAAGATTTCATTACAACTTTGTGTTGAATTTTATAAAGAAATAGTACACAAAATGTAAGTTAAAAAAATAAAAATAAAAGTCACATTACAACACATCAAAGAAGTCTCTTCAGAATAAAAGAACATCCTAAACATCATTGATTGTAGTCTAAAAAACTTACTAAAGAAATAAAAAAGAACCAATTAATAGCGCTATCTATGTAGATAATTGAAACATAACAAGTAGCATGCACACCACTTAGGAACAGAGCAAATATCTGATGAATATTATTTATATTTATGATGGAAAACATGATTGGAAATGCAGAATTAGTTTTTAATATGTTATCAGTTTTTGTTTGTATCAGTATGACTATGTTTCTTTGGTTTATAATTTTACTAATCTTACCTTTTTGTTTATAATGTTACTTTTTCACTTCTTCCTTATTTAGGTTGCTTATTTTGTTACTTAGATCTGTGCATAGTTAATAACAACTTTCAAGACAGAATGTTTCTAAAAAGTATGTAAATTTTGTTTCAAACATTGGGCAATGTTCAATAAATAATATAACATTAATAAGGAAACTTTTTTTCCACTTGCTATTTTATCGAGGAATTTAATGAAATCCTCTAAATTGAGTTTAGAGACCAGGGTCCACTGTGAATTATACACAGGGGCCCTAGTGAACTGGTAAACTGGTTCAGTGCTTGGGCTGACAATTTGGTACTGCTCTGGTTATTGGTCTTGTGGACCTCCAGGGTTATCCTTGGACATTCCCTGAATATCATGTTTTACAACTCTGGTTCTTTGAGTTTTTCCCCATGTCCCTAACTAATGCTTTTTAAGTAGGAGATAAAAAGCAATTCTATAGTGATGATATGATTGCAATTTTCAAAGCTATGATTTTGATAAAAAGTTTTACACACAAAAGTAGATTTATTATAATCACATGCAACTGCATGGTATGTTCAATGAATCACTGGGTGTAGAAGGTTTCATAATCTTCTTAACGTCTTTGGAATGCAAGTCAATACTTGACGCAATGAAAGCTTAGACTTATTGATAGTGTTTCTAAACTTTGAGAATTCTGAAGAAAAGTGGTGTCCAGACATTAAAATAATTCCACAGACCCAAATGTAATTAACTTCTAAGATCAATGTGTTTTTCTGCAATCTATAATGTGCCTAGAAGGCAAGACTATTTTTTAATCTCTGCTAGTTATTAAAAAATAAACAATGATAAACGATGGAGTAAGGTTTCCATAAAGTATTAGATAGTTACGACTATATTGAATTAGATAGATGTCAGCTGCAGCATACAGAAGTATGTGACAGTTGGCAGGTAATTTCCAATGCTATGACATCCCCACTATATCTTGAACAAAAGAGCACCAGCAAGTGGCAGCTGTGAAGACAACAGTCTCTATAAAGACCAATTAGTGAGTTACCTGCCAAATCTAGTATCTCGAGGGAAACCTTGAAAACATCTCACTGATCTGCCATCACAAAAGAGGACCCACCTATCACAACTTTTTAGCATGATGATTTAACATAAGGTATTTTTATCCAAAGGAAAACATTCACACTTGTTCTAAAAGCTAGTGACCTACCAGATTCTAGGATTAAATATGGACACTTATAAGCTGCTTTAAACATATAGGAAAAACATTGTTCTTTCATTTGGAATTATAAAACATGACATAACATTATAATTAGTATTTTAAATATGGGCAAAGTGAATCTTTTTTTCAGTTTTATTTCTCTGGTTTTTCAGCTTTTAATTTTTATTACAGCAATATCCTGATAGTAACATCATTGTAATTTTTTTTGGTTTTGGGAATAAAAAGACATGGAAAAAAAGCCTTAAACTCTAGTGTCCAGTGAAACTTTTACAATGAAGAAAATGATAATATTCTGTACAGAAGCTGTTGAAAATTTGATCTTCTCTCCTGAAAAACCTTATCATGTTCACTTTTTGACATGCTAAATTTATCTGCCAAAAAAAAATCAGTGCTCTCCTGAGAGACCAGTAACATATTGAAAGTGCAACCCTATATAGGTAGCTTCTAATAAATGGTATGCTAGGCAAAGCAGATACTAATTCTCAAGAGTTAATAGCTAATAATTGAAGGTATACTTTGACGTTTAAAGATGCATGTTCCTTTTTAGGAGGTCTTTCCTATTGTTCCTCAGTTAATGAGGTATATGAATGTTGTGAGAAAAAATTGCAATTTGAAACAGTCTTATCAAAACAAAAGACACCAATACCTCCATAAATTCCTTAGGTGATAATGAATCTGTATTGCAAAGGGTATATTAGAATTATTAAATAGTAAGTTACAGAGCAGTAAATCAATGTGGATAAATAAAAAACATAATTTGAAAATTAAAAATAATAACATGGAATTAAGCAGAAAAACACAGTATACATATAGCCTCATGATATTTAAATGAAAACCATAGAAAATTAAAAATAATGGGAAAATTTCAATAAATTATAAATAATACAGATATTGAAAATTTTGAAAAATGCTAAAAATGAAATGACAAGCTATAAAACAATTTCCGCTATATATACATAGAAAATTATATTCTTGTGTCTGGAGTGATAGTACAGCATGTAGGTCATTTGCCTTTCACATGGCTGTCCGGGTTTGATACCTGGCATTCCATATGATCCTTCGAGCACTGTGAGGAGTAATTCCTGAGTGCAGAACCATCAGTAACCCATGAGCATTGCAAAAGTGTGACCAAAAATTCAAAAAGCAAAAAAAAAAAAAAAATTAAAAATTATATTCCTGAAGCCAGGGTCATAAGACCAAAGGTAGAGCACTAACCTTGCTGGTGACCCAAGTTTTTATTTCCAGCATCACTTATGGTCATGGAGCCTCACCAGTGGCAATCCTGAGTGCAAAACCAAAAGAAAGTCCTTTGCACTGGTGGGTGTGCCACCACCCCTTACTCAGCCTCCACCAGCCACCCCAAAAAAATAAAAAGGAAAATTATATTCTTAACTCAAGTAATAAAATATTAGGCACTGGATGGCTTTGCAGATAGTATATCATTTGTATCAGTTGTATCACTTATCTTCCCATTGTTCATCGATTTGTTCAAATGGCACCAGTAACATCTTCATTTGTCCCTGTTTAGTGCTACTATAGCCCAAGGGTATCTGCTCGCTCCAGGAACATGAAGAGCCTCAAATCATTTGTTCAGCTCAGGTCATGGGAATAAGGTCAATTATTGTTACTGTTTTTGGCATATCAAATATGACATGGGTAGCTTGCCCGGCTCTGCTGTGTGAGCTGTCAGACTCTGCCATGTGGTTGATATAACTCCACCTTTTTTCAAACAATTTAAAGTACAAAAATGGTAAAGGAATGCACTAAATTACTCAACACGAGTTATTATTCTTTAAAGGGAGGCTCAGGACACACCTGCTGTGCTCAGGGTTTATTCCTGGTTCTGCACACAGGGATCACTTCTGGCAGGGCTTGGGGAACTATAGGTGATATAAGAGATCAAACCCATGTTGGCATTGTGCAAGGCAAACACTCTACCTTCATAATTATATATGAATCTTAGGCACTGATTTATTAACTTATTATTGTTAATTAAATAAATGTAAATGATGGTCTAATATGATCTCTGTGGGAATTTAAATGTATCGAAATTATCTGGAGGGCAACATGACACATTTATCCAAATCACTAAAATACTCTTGTTCTTTGACCCAATTATTACACTTTAGGAATATGTTCTAAGAAGATATTCAGAGATGTACACAATGAATTAAAACATAAAAATCCTTGCAGCTTCATTTATGGTAGCAAGACCTTAAAACCTAGATGTTGAATACCAGGAGAATGGTTGAACAAATCAATACAATGTAAGGGAATCTCTAAATACAACACTATTGTTTGTATTCGTTACAAGGATATTAAGATAATAAAAATGTAAAATGCATAAAATGAAAATAGACAGTATAAACTGAAACAGTCAAATATGTGTCATAGTGTTCTTTAATTATGCAACTGTATACAGTGATATAAATGTATGCATATTTCTCAAAGGAGACACAGTAAAATTTAATATGTTACTTAAAATGTGCTGGGATTAAGCTTTCTCTCTGTTTATTTTTGCAATTTTTAAAGTTTGCTTACTAAGCTTGAATTTATTCTATCTGGAAAACATATATATTAAAATATTTATATGCTTTCAATTTCCGAAAACTTTGGGGAAAAATAAAATTTTTGGAACAAATGAAATATATGATATTATAGCTTAAAATAAAATAAATTGCATTAGAACTATTATGTTAAAGACTATCAAACAATAAAATTAAAAACATTATTTGTTTACTGATAACTATGTAAAGCTATTTAGACACCTTATTATGCTGCCATTTTTAATTATAAAATAATCGATTAAATTGCAATTGTGAGTAGTATTTAATTAACGTTAAGTTGAAAAGATTCTATTATATTTCTTTTTTTTTTTTTTTTTTGCTTTTTTCAGTCACACCCAGCAATACTCAGGGATTACTCCTGGCTCTGCACTCAGGAATTACTCCTGGGGGTGCTCGGGAGACCATATCGGATGCTGGGGATCGAACCCAGGTTGGCCTCGTGTAAGGCAAATGCTCTACCCGCTATGTTATCACTCCAGCCCCCTCTATTGTATTTCTAAAGTCATATTTGTTTTTATGTTTAACTACATATTTTAAAAATATAACTGTAAAATTTCCATAAGAAGTTTACCAGTAGCACTTAAACATGTTAGTATTAATGTATTAAATAACTGAAAAGAGTTTGTGCTTGTAAAGCTAAAACTCTGACAGTGATGCAGTGAAATGATTGTTTTATTTTCTTTCTATTCTTTTTGTTTTTCTTTTGGGGACACGACACATCCGATGGTGCTCAGGAATGTTACTGGCTCTGTGCGCTGGGATCAACCCTGCTGTGTTTGAGGGAACATATGGGATGGGAGGAATTCAACCTGGGTCAGTGCCTACCAAAGGCAAGCACTTTGCTGTCGGGGAGTGCCACCGGGGTCCACAACAGTATCGGGTGCGAAGTTCTCTTCTACCTCCAAGTCGGCAAGGAATGTATGAAAACTCAGGAATCCAATGCAGTTTTAAAAGGGCTTTTACTATCACAGGTTCCAATATACAATCCAAGAGCAGGGAAACCCTCCGGACTCTGGGTTCCCAACTAGGCCCCAGCTAGGTGCAGGCCAAGATAGCTGCCACCACGTGTTGAGGCCCAACAGAGAATGGAGAGGACAGAGAAGCGAAACACCAAGGGAAGCCGAAATGGCAAAAAGGGGAAAAAAAGAGGGTTTCTTTCTTCTTGCAGCTTATCTTATATCCAGAATTCTGTAGCTCTATAGAAATGTACAAGGACCCAGAGCTAATTCAAAGCCTCCCAGCAGAGCTGGGACAAGCTGCAAGTCAAATGTAACTTCCCCTGGCAGGAAGGGTCAAATGCCCTCAGGTAATTTCTCCCAGCACCTCACCCAATGTCTTTTTATATGCTAATGTCTTGAGCCAAGATCCACCTGGAAAAACCTCCATAGGGTAGAGAAAGGGGGCTCTTAGAGGAGTCCTGCAACAACTCCTCCTGATTAGTTTACTAATAAAAATTGAAAAAAGTACAAAATATTTAGTAAAAGTACAGAGAATTAAGATAAGAAAAAAAATTCCAATTACAAAATGATAATACATGTTACTTTTGGAGCCTAACTTGTTTTTGGACCCAAAGCAAAGTTCATGACAAAGTGTTTCTAGCTGTCTGATTATAACGGACTATAGATATAGTTTGCACTGTCCATAATTTGTGAGAGTCAATTTGCTATATTTTATGTAAAGTCGGGTATCTGGAACAAAGTCTGTGGGGCTACTTCTGGAACTGCAATAGCGGTGATCATATGAGTATGAGTCTCTGGAGAGCAGGGATCAGGAACTCGTTGAATTGTCAGGAACACTGGATCGGGTCTCAGGAACACTGGAACAAATATCTCGAATTCTGGAACAGGAGTCTTGAGCGCTGGAACAGGTGTTCGGAAAATCGGTGTGGGCGTCTTTCAGGGCTTCTTCAGCAAGGGAACACTGGCACTGGTAACTGTACCTGTAGCTTAATTTTAGGCGAGACCAAAAACACTCTTCAAGATTAATCACAAATAGAGATTTTAAGACTTGGCAGGGATCCAAGTCTGGGATGGAGAGAAGAACATAAAGAAGCTCCAACATGGGTGGAGCAGGGAAATAAGTATGAGAATTGATGATTTTAAAATTGATAAGTCTAGTGGATCAGCAGTGGAGCTGAGGAATTTAATAGAGGTTTGTAGTGGTCAGAAACTGAGAAGGTAGTAGTTGAGATATAACATAGACACAACATTAATCACAAACATAATGGTGGCCACCACATGCACACACACGCATACACACATTTGATCGATCAATATCTTACAGCTGTATATATGACCCATCTAGGGTGATAAATGGTAACAAATCAAGCGCTTCATGAATATAAAGCTGGCAAATGATGGTGAGGAAGTGTCTTTTCCTGTGAATAGAGCATTGGGAAAAATTATTTTTGAAAATTACTAAATTTTAGTGAGCACTGTTTTAGGAGTCTCGAGTATTGAGCACTGTAGCACAAGTTTACTGCATTCCAATATCTTATCCTGTGAGCAGAATCATTAGAAAAACAATTTTTCATTTATTTAGCAAGCATTTTTGTAATGAGCTCTGTGATCAGAGTCCAAAGCCTCAAGCATCATAGAAGGAATCTGCAGCATCCAAGTTTTTTTTTTCTGCAAATACCTGTGAGCAAAACATTAAAAAGGAAACTCTTAACATTAGTCCTTGAAACATTTTGACATTGAGCACTATGTTTGGAGTCCACCCATTTTTTCCACCTTTTTTTCATAAGAAAGAAAGCATTTATGCTGTAAGGCAAGATATTAGACATGAACCATGATCACAGACTGCAAAACAAGATCATTATTAAAATGAACAAATCCAGGAGGTTTAAACAGCAACTTGCAATTTAAAATTTAAGAATTTATATTGAAAGAATTAGTAGTAGAGAAAGGGGGCTCTTAGAGGAGTCCTGCAACACTTTGCCTGCTATACGATTACTCTTACACATTATTTGTTATTTTAAATGTATTTACAACTCAAGTGGGAATGGAACTGAAAACATCATGTTAAATAAAGTAAGCCAGAAGAAAGATAGACACATGATGATATAACTTATATGTGGTATTTAGAATAACTATATGAGGGAATACAGTGTTTTAAGGGCAGGAGGGGAATACCCAGATCAACCTTTGTTCCAGTACATAAGAAAAGAAAAGTGGAGAGGAGAGAGAGAAAAGTAGATGAGAAGCAATGGAGGCCAGGTCAGAGAATTCAGGTACAAAGGCAGTATCAAGTAATGATAGACTATATTGAGGAAGGTTCCAGCAATTCCCATTTTATGGAGACTTTTTATCATGAATGGGCATTGGATCTTGTCAAATGCTTTTTCTGCATCTATTGATATGATCATATGATTTTTATTTTTCCTTTCATTGGTGTGATGTATTATGTTTATTGACTTGAGGATGTTGAACCATTGCATTCCCTGGATGAAGCCTACTTGGTCATGATGTATAATATTTTTGATCACTCATTGGATTATATTTGCTAGTATTTAGTTTAAGATTTTAGCATCTGTGTTCATCAGGGAAATTGGTCTGTAGTTTTCCTTTTTTGTGACTTCTCTGTCTGCTTTGGGTATCAGGGGTGATATGTGCCTCATAGAAGCTATTTGGGAATATATTTGTTTCTTCAATTTCCTTGAAGGGCTTGAAAAATTCTGGAAGTAGATACTCTTTAAAGGTTTGGAAGAATTCACTGGTGGATCCATCTGGACCTGGGCTTCTGTGCTGTGGAGACTTTTAATTACTGATTCAATTTCCACGATGGTGATAGGTTGGTTGAGGTATTCCAAATCTTCTTGATGCAGCCTTGGAAGACGTAAGGAATTCAGGAATTTGTCCATTTATTTAACTAGATTCTCTTGTTTTAAGAACTTTCAAAGTAATCTCTGATGACCTTTTGAATTTCTTTGGTTTCTGTTGTGATATCCCCTTTTCATTTCTGATTATATTTATTTGGTTTCTCTCTTTCTCTTTCTTTACAAGCCTTGCAAGTGGTTTGTCAATCTTGTATATTTTTTCAAAGAACTGGCTCTGGTTTCATTGATCGTTCAGAAAATGGGGGAAAAACTGAAAGCTTTCCCCCTACGATTGAGGACAAGACAAGGTTGCCCACTCTCACCACTTCTATTCAATTTTATACAGTATTCTAGTACTGGAAGTAGTAGCCATAGCAATCATGGAAGAAAAGTATATTAAGGGCATCCTTATGAGAAAGGAAGAAGTCAAGCTGTCACTCTTTGCAGACCACATGATATAACCTAGAGAAACCTAAGTTCTCTACCAAAAAGCTCCTAGCAACAATACATTCTTATAGTAGAGTGGAAGGGTACAAAATAAATACCCAAAAAATCAGTGGCTTTTCTATATGCAAATAGTGAAAGGGAAGAAAGAGATATTAAAGATAATATTCCATTCACAACTGCTCCACAGAAAATCAAATACCTAGGAATTAGATATACAAATTCAAGTGGTCCCTATAAGTATACCCATGACATTATTCAAAGAAATTGACCAAACACTCCTAATCAGTTTGACTAAGACTATAAAGGAACTGTATAAAGAAAACTACAAAATATTGCTCCAAGAAATAAAAGAGGATCTAAGGAAATGGAGACAGATTCCATGCTCATGGATTGGGAGAATTAACATTATCAGAATGGTAATACTCCCTAGAACTTTATACAAATTCAATGTGGTCCCTATAAGGATACCCATGACATTCTTCAAATTTATATGGAATTTAATATAAAAAAATCAAACTCTCCTGAAATTTATATGGACTAATAAAACTCCACTAATAACTAAAGAAATCTGTGGGAAAAAGAAGATGGGAGGGATCAACTTCGCCAACATCAAACTCTACTATAAAGCAGTCATGATTAAAATTTCATGGTATTGGTATAAAGACAGACCAGTAGACCTATGGAATAGAACTGAATATCCTGAAACACATTCTCCAATATATGGTCAATTAATCTTTGATGAAGGCACAAAGCCTGCAGCTTTTTCTCAACCCGGCCCAGGTATGCTGGTCCAGAGACTCTCAGACATGGGGCAGAGCTGTTCCTTGCTCTCCCTGTGCACAGCCGCTCATGAGGCAGTCGGGAGGCATGGCGGGTTCTAGCCCTGGCCCACCACCTCGGCAGAGCCTCACAACAAGCCAGGCCACCCCTCCTCACTCCACGGCGCCGCCATTTTCCACTTCTTGGACTTCCCTCTCGTCAGAACTCCACCCAGCAGACCAGCCCATCACAGCCCGGATCACCGACACCCACCCTGCAGCTTTTTTCTCAACCCGCCCAGGTATGCTGGTCCAGAGACTCTCAGACTTGGGGCAGAGCTGTTCCTTGCTCTCCCTGTGCACAGCCGCTCATGAGGCAGTCGGGAGGCATGGCGGGTTCTAGCCCTGGCCCACCACCTCGGCAGAGCCTCACAACAAGCCAGGCCACCCCTCCTCACTCCACGGGCGCCGCCATTTTCCACTTTTGGACTTCCCTCTCGTCAGAACTCCACCCAGCAGACCAGCCCATCACAGCCCGGATCACCGACACCCACCCTGCAGCTTTTTCTCAACCCGGCCCAGGTATGCTGGTCCAGAGACTCTCAGACATGGGGCATAGCTGTTCCTTGCTCTCCCTGTGCACAGCCGCTCATGAGGCAGTCGGGAGGCATGGCGGGTTCTAGCCCTGGCCCACCACCTCGGCAGAGCCTCACAACAAGCCAGGCCACCCCTCCCTCACTCCACGGCGCCGCCATTTTCCACTTTTGGACTTCCCTCTCGTCAGAACTCCACCCAGCAGACCAGCCCATCACAGCGCATGCGCAGCCGCGCAGTTCATCAATAAATGCTTTATTTGGAGGTGTTTAAAAAGAGTTTGCCTCCCGCTCGGCAAGCCTGGCAAGCTTCTCGTGTTGTATATGATATGCCAAATTCCAGTAACAATTATATTAGGTCATTCCCATGACCTAATATAATGGTTTGAGGCTCTTTGTGTTCCTGTAGCAAGCCGATGCCCCTGGCTCTACTGGCATGAGACAGGACATATGGAGATATTACTGGTGCCTGCTCTAGCAAATAGATGATCAACGGGAAGATCGTGAAGATCGTGGAGATCGTGGAAGGCACAAAGAATGTTAAGTGGAGCAAAGAAAGCATATTCAACGGGTGGTGCTGGGAAAACTTGGGGATATTGGTCGTGGGAATGAGGCACTGGTGGAGGGACGGGTACTGGAATAAAGTATGACTGAAACCAAATCATGAACATCTTTTTTAACTGTATTCTGCACCGTGGTACAATCAAAAATTTTTTTTTAATGTAAAAAAAAAAGAAATGATGGAACCAAATATCTAAATCAGAGAGTCAACAACACTGAAATCGAGGCCGTGTCTTTCACAAAAGTGTTAGAAAGATGCCTTTCTAAAGGCCAGACTGAAGGTGTGGATAATATGGGGAGGGAACTTGGGAAATCAGTGCCTGAAAGTTGACTCTGGTTTTGGGATCAATGTTGCAATATTGTATGTCCAAAACTAAACCATGAATAACTTTATAAATCATGGTGTCTTAATAAAAAGAAAAGTGTTAATTGAAAAAAAAGTTCATGAATTATTGTTTTGGAAAAAAAAAGTAATACATTTTAGTAAAATAATTAAAATAAAATCAAGGTTTAAATGCTTAATATGACAAAGTGGTTTTATTTAATCTATTGCCACTTGGTCAAGAACATCTTTGTAAAAAGGAACACTAGTCATTGCCAGAGCAATAGTACAGTGGGGAGGGCACTCCCCCACATGTGCCTTGCACATACCTGACCTGGGTTCGATCCTCGCTTCTCATATGGTTTCCCTGAGCACCGCCAGAAGTAATTTCTGAATGCAGAGCTGAGTAGCCCCTCGGTATTGCTGGGTGTGTAACTCAAAACAAATAAATGAATAAATGGGGGAACTGGAGAGATAGTACAGCAGGTAGGGCTTTTGCTTTGCATCGGCCAACCTAGGTTCAATCTCTGGCAATCTATATGTTTCCCCATGCCTGCCAGGATTGGTCCATAAGCACAGAGCTAGGAGTAAGCCCTTAGCACCACTAGGTGTGCATCAAAAAAAATGAAGCTTGTTTTCTGAACATCTAATAGACTATATGTATGACATTTCTTTTCTTATTGACAAAGTATTTTGATCATATTAATAGTTTTATCTATATGTAGTAATGTGATACTATATATTTATTTATTTTACATACTGAATGTTTTTCTGCTGTCAAGAAAAATTTACAATCACCATCAAAAATCTCTCTAACTCTCAACAGGAGACCTACAAACTATAAATTCCCTGAATCTTCTTTATTCAGTTTGGTCTCTGTTAAAAGCTAACAGCTAATGGAATTCACAGGAGGTCTAGAAGACTTCAGAGGAAAAATCACATGTGCAGAGCAGTTATTTGCAGAGACAGATATTAATATAATTTGTTTAAAGTAACTTCTGGAGAAAGTCTCAAGAATTACTTTGTTACTGAATTTTGAGTATAGTACAAGAGCTTCCTAATGGTTCTTAAATTTGCTGTTGTTGGTTATTGATAAATTCCAGGAAACTGCTAACTTAACAGAGTTGGCGGTGATTTTTGGTGGAGTCTTTTTGACCTTTACTCAATGAACCCTTTTTAAGAACTGTACATATTTCCAATTTTCATTATTAAAACATTTTACATTTGGAATACAGAGACTCTACTTCCTACACAGAATTCTGACTAATGTCCTGATAGATATTTATCTAACTAAGCTATTTTTGTACTTCTGATACAAACTTAGAATTTATAGTTGACTATTAAACAATAATTAACCATCTTAATACCTATATTAAAGATCTAGGTCCTGGGGCCGGAGCGATAGTCCAGCGGGTAGGGCGTTTGCCTTGCACGCGGCTGGCCATGCCAGCCCGGGTTCGATCCCAGGCATCCCATATGGTCCCCCGAGCACCGCCAGGAGTAATTCCTGAGTGCAGAGCCAGGAGAAACCCCTGAGCAATGCTGGGTGTGACTAAAAAAAAAAATTAAAAAAAAATAAAGATCTAGGTCCTGTGGTAACATAAGGCTATGTACATGTTCTGCCAATAGATTGTGATAGATGAGAAATGCCATTCCCAGGCCAAATGTAAAATTGCTGTCATTGTCCTTAGATTATTTCATCTGTGTGTTACCCCAATTAGCAGTGCTACAGGAAGTGACTTGTGTTTCCAACTGAGAGTGCATAAGGTGATAACAGATAGCCTTCAGTAGATTTTTCTTGGGTATATAACATAATTTTAAAAATAAACATCAGTACTTTTACTCTTCACCATTGATAACCATTTATTACGCTAGTATGAAATATATATAGAAATTCATGCAAGATTCATGATATTCTATTGTATATTTTACTGTACATATTGTATATTTTACTGAACACCAAATAGAACACCAAAATATGTGATAGAGGGCTTTAGAATAAGAGAAGACAAATCTCTTATCAAAAACTGGAAAATTGATAAAAATGTTTTGTCAGATAAGTATTTAGTAATCTTGTCCCCTGAATGAATTTATATCATGATGGAAAAGAGAATAAAATATTGAAATCTATTTGGTGTTTTCTGTAGTCTATATGTTAGAATAATTACTAGAAACTGTATTCATAAAACAATTATATCTTTTAAGCAAATACAGAAAGATAGTTCATAAATTTAAGAATTTTTTGGCCTGGAAGTAACTGATTTGTTGTTGTTGTAAATTGCATTTTTCCCTCAAACAGTAACAAGATAGAATAAAATATTTTACATAAAATAATATAAAGTTCATTTTCAAGCAATGATTAAATATAGAAGATGGCTTTTTCCAATCATTAATTAAGCCCTTGAATATGTGTTGAATTCTATTACATTATCCCAAATAGACAAAAAGGCTCAGGAAAATCAGATGAACATTGTGGCAGATATCTTTCACAGTCCGTGGTTTAGTTGGGCAAGAACTGAAGCTTGGAGATGGGGAAATAAATGAAAAAATCACTAGACTGTCTAGAAAAGAACATCAGATAAAGTTATTTTCACTAGGTGCTAACTAGCAAAAGAGCAGAAGCCAGGTAATATTATAGAAAAAATTGTACCATTAATAAACATAATCATAATAAACTATGGTTATACTAAATTATATTCTAAGTGTAAAATAGTGAAAGTCAGTCACTGAAATCTACTATATAAAAAGCATTATCGAGGCCCCAAATAATCCCTGAATCAGATATTCTTGAAGTAAGATAACAGATACATAAAAATTTTCCAAGTAGTATATCTAGATGATCTACACCTGCCAGGGCTGTTCTATCTCCCTATTCAGGTGAGGTTTCTGTCCAAAGGGCACCAGACACCCAGTTCCCTTTACTCTGGCTTCTTTCCTTGTTCCCAGGGTGGAATTCGTTTCTCTGCTCTTTGTTCCTCACCAACCTGGCTGTGCCTAGAGGCAGGCCTGGGTTCTATTCCTGGGCTCCCATGTGGTTCCCCAGCACCGCCAGGAGTAACTCCCGAGTGCAGAGCCAGGAGTAACCCCTGAGCATCCCTGGGTATGCCACAAAAAAGGCAAAAAATGTTGTAATGGAGGGAAGCATTACAATCTTCCCTGGTTCTCTTTGCTGTGGACCTGCTCACTCCAGTTCCATCTTGCCCACAGCCACAATGGCCGCCTCTGTTACTCTCAGGCACACTGCTTTCAGCCCATGAGCAGTTGCAGGTTTTGCTTAAGGCCCTTTAATTTTGGCCTCTTTCACAGCAAAGGAAATCGATATAGCAGTGCTTCTCTCAAGGAGTAGCGCAGAAACGTAGTCAAACATCACCCTTCCCTGTACTCTGGGGCTTTAGCACAACCAGTTCATATTTGATTCGAAACAGAGTCAAAGAATTGGCTAACCGAAGATCTTATTTTCAAATGATAGGATATATTGTAGCTATTCTGCTCTCATGATTATAGTAACAAAGATATTTTCAACAAGACCTAGGCTCTTATCTGATTAAATTTAAGATGTGTTCTCTGATGTAAAAATTCTGCCTCTGGGAAGAGTTCCTTAATATTGTTCACTGATGCACGCTGAAGTGCTATTGGTCACAGCAGAAAACTGGGGGTAATCTAGGGTCACTATTATAACAGTGCTATAAACTAAGTTTTTGTGAAATAATAAATATCTGAACTATAAAATTTTATGAAATCATATCATGAAGTACTATGCAAGGGAGAGATAAACTAAATGATATATATTAATAAAACTAATATCTAAAACATGCTTTGATGAACACAAAAAGTAAACACATGAAAACTACAATCCTAAACAAATTACTGACAAACAGTATGTTACAAAAAATCAAGTTATTTGAATAATATATCTGACAAAATTTCTAATCAACTTCAAACACATAAATGTTAACAATAAAGTGCTATATGCAAACAGTAGTGCTATAGAAGTCCCCAAACTAAATTATTCTACTGGAAGTGGAAGTGAAAGCTTTCTATAAAGAAAATCTCTAGAATGAGATCTGTAGAATGAAGATAGGTGAAACATTCTGGGAATATGAGGAGTTTTTTTTTTGGGGGGGTAGATCTTTGGTATAATTAAAAAGAAGAATCAAAGAATGTATGACAAGGCAAAGGTACCATTAAGATATCAGTGACTCTTATGAGTGATGTCATCGGCATCAGAATCAGTCTTTATCCTAACTCATGCACTCTTTTTTGACTTCTGCTCTCTAGTGGTTGAGTATGTGTCTAGCATGTTTGAGGGCCTGAGTTCAACCCTAGATGCCTCATTTCTAGCATAAGAGAGCCCAAGCATCACTTAGGGAGGAACCAGATGCCCTAGTACCACTAGAGGTGGCTCCAATATGAAAAAAGAAAACAACCAGGATTGGTAATCCAAACTAGGTCCTTTCTTCCTGGAAGACCAGTAACATTTTCCTGCTTGGAATGCTGAAAGGTGGTTAGCAATCACCATCACAACATACCACAGTTTAAACCAAAACTTGTCAGTCAGGTACCATATAACCCCTCTGGACCTTCACAACATTTCAAGGAGGCCATAGGTGAAAATAACATGAATGGAAAACCAGAGACATGAAACATGGAGTCCAAAGGTAGGACAGCATTGTCACAGGTAGAAGGCAAAGGCCACAGTTAAGGTCAAGAAACACTTTTAAACCACAGTGCAGGCACCACTACAGCAGATATTTGCTAGTCTTTCATGTGAATGATGCAAACTCAACCCTTGGCCCACATATGGTTCCTTGTACACTGCCAGGAGTGACCCTTGATCTCATAGCCAGGGTCAATTCCTGAGCTACTCCAGGCAAGGCCCCAAAGTCAAATAAACAAATTAATAAACTGCAGCAAAGTTCTTGTGCTTTTCATTTCTGTTTTTTTTTGGTGTGTGTGTGTGTGTGTGTGATTGGCAAGCCACAAAGATAGGAACAAATACTTTAAGTTGTTTAAACTGAAATAAATTAGCCTCTGAAAACAAAACATGTAGCTTGCATAGTTCTGCTCTGAATGCACTCTGTGTACGAATGTTCATTCTTTCATCTTGCACATTTGTGCTTTTAACATTTTCCTTTCTAATTCTACAAAAGAATCTACAGCTTATACATCCTCTGGTGTAACATGTCTTCATATCCCAATTCTCTGGAGCTTCTCAGTAGGGGTATCTAAGTCTACAGACATACACACTGCACTGACTAACAAACTACCATGTTCTTTCTTATTTCTGTCATCAAAAATACTTTCTGAATTCAGAGATATCCATGACAGTTGATGCCATACTTTTAAAAAAAAATAAATTATGAAGTAGAATTTATTTTGTACACATGACACTTTAAATATCATAGGCTATAAGAAATTGCTTTGCAAAATAGTATGTAATAAAATAAAATAGTCTCATGTGGAGTGTTTTACTCTAATTGGGAGCATAATACAGATTAATATGTGTCACATTAAAATTTAAAATTCCAAAAATAAAATATATCAAGTGCTATATTGTTTTAATAAACTATTGATTAAAAATGTTCTTCAAATGACATGCTTTTTGAGAGAACCACTTTAATAAACTTAAATTATGCATCTGTACTGTGTATGGATTCTGAGATTTAAAAAAAAATCCCTAACTCTGAACTTTAATTTACTTTTATTTCGATTTCACTTTTATTTTATCCACAGTATGGTAAAACTGAATACAGAATCATTCTGCACTCCTTTCTAGCCAAAACTTTATTTAACTCTTTTATATCAAAACAAAACTCTCTTTATTATAACAACCAAATCCAAAGCAAAGTACAGTCCTTAAATAGCTTGGCAGGAACTGTGGGCATCCAAGGAGATTTGGGTAGGGTTATCACTGAAACATAAGAACCAGATGCTCCCATTCTATCTTCCAACTTTTGTGTGTAATGCCTCGCTCCTCAGGATCATGCTCAGCAGTGAGATCTCTTTGTCTAGAACCCTACTGTTTCTAGGTATATGAAAATAGGTTTACTTTGGCACCTGAAGTGAAATGTGCTTTAGATTCTGATTAAAAATTCAAATCATGAGACTATCCTAATTTACAAAGTTGAAACTACTCAGATAAAAGAATGTGCCATTTAATAAGTTCCCAGGATAATTCTTATGCATAGAAATGTTTGAGCAAAACATTATTTTGGAAGCATGTAATCATTTTCTATTATGCTTCATATCTTTTTTCTCTTCTATCCCCCATTGAATGTATATCCCAGGACACCATCTATGATATATACAAGGACTGTTTTGTTAATAAGCCATGTCTTGCTTTAAACATCATGAATATATGTCAGTGTGCAAAGAGGTAAGCATGATGTAATGCAGTGTTTAGTTTTAGTTATTTATTTTTAAGTGAAAAAACATTAAAGAAGGTTAAATGAAAACAGATGAGATGCAAGCATTTGAAAACAACACCATTCTATACAATATTTTTGAATGTTCATGTACCAGTTTTGCAGCAGATGGATTTAGAGGTGATCTCAATGAATTGGATTTATCTCACTCCATCATGTTACTTCTATTCTTTTAGCCATAGTAAATATCTTACTATTTTCAGTAGGAATGGTATAAAATTAGTTTTACAAATTATTCTCCTAAGTCTATAGCCTGAGGACTACTCAGAACTACTCTAGACCACAAACCAAACAAAATGAACAGTGAAAATTTGCAAATGAAATAAATTTAAGACTGGAAGTTTTGCTAAGGGTGAAAAGAAAATTGAGTGAAATTTATTTGATAAACTTTTCTAAAGCCTTCTAAGAGTACATGAGTGCTTACTCTGCTGAAGACAATTAAATACTGCTCCAATATTCCCCTTGAATTCAACACCACTTTGGGAAAATGTGGTTAAGAAAATGGATTCATCTTACCCTACGATTATTTGAATTTAATAAAAAGAAAAACAATAATGTCAGTGGGCCGACAGGTAATGCAGTGGATAAGGCATATGCCATGCATTTGGTGGACCCGTTCAATCTCCAGAAAACCAAAGGGCCCCCAAACACCACCTGAAGTGATCCATGAGCATAGAGTCAGGAGTAAGTCCTAAACAGTTACAGGTGTGACCTAAACCAGCCTTAAATGAAATCAAATAAAACCCAAAAAAGAAAGAATAGCTGAAAAAATTCAAGCAATCTTTGTTTTTCCCTAAAGGCATAATGTAAACTCTCCCACTCAGGAAACAGACTCTTATCAGTCTAGAGAGCTCACAGGAAGAATCAGCTCTCTGGACTGGTAAATGGCAATCAAAATGTACTTCATTAATTTCCTCCCATATAATTATCGTGCCCACTTTTGGTGCCTTGAAACTCTATAAATTATATTCTTTGTCCTTTTCTCTCTCTATTTCTTTGTTGTGCTTTATTGGGAAAGCGACAACCAAAACTCAACACCAATGCTTTGAATTTTGATTAAAAGTTCTTCCATATTTGTGTGACCTGGAACATGTCAATAAATTGCTTCTTACTTAATATTTTTTGCAATTTCTCTATTTTAGTTAAAGAACCTCAACAGAGTATCTAAAATGCAAAGATCTTTTCTTTTCTTTTTTTCTTTTCCTTTCTTTTCCTTTTCTTTTCTTTTCTTTTCTTTTTTCTTTTCTCTTCTTTTCTTTTCTTTTTCTTCTGCAAATTTTATTTTATTTTTAAAAAAAATTTTTATTAGCCACTGTGCGATATACAATTAAAAAGATGTTCATGATTGGGTTTCAGTCATATGTTTTTCTGAGCAACTGCCCCTCCACCAATGGCCTATTACCTCTTCCGTCCCCACACCAAGCGGGCTGCCATTTTCCACATCTGGACTCACCTCTCCTCAGAGCTCCACCCAGCAGTAGAGCTGATCACAGCCCAGCTCGTCAGTGACCCACCCTGCAGCAGTCTTTTTTCAAGGACAGCCCAGGTACGCTGATCCCAAAGACTCAACACACGGGGCAGAGCTGCTACTTGCTCTCCCTGTGCCCAGCTGATCACGAGGTGTCCGGGAGAGATGGTGGGTTCTAGCCTTCGCCCGCCAACCCAGCAGAGCTTTGCAAGAAGCCAGAGGAACCCCCACACCATGAGGGCTGCCATTTTCCACATCCGACTCCCATCTCCTCAGAGCTCCACCCAGCAGAAGAGCTGATCACAAGTCAGTTCATCAATAAATGCTGTATTTAGAGGTGACTACAAGAGTATGCCACCCGCATGGCAAGCCTGGCAAGCTGCCCATGTCGTATTTGATATGCCAAATACAAGTAACAATTATATTAGGTCATTCCTATGACCAATATAATGGATTGAGGCTCTTTAGGTTCCTGGAGCAAGCAGACGCCCTTGGGCTCTACTAGCATGAGACAGGACATATGGAGATAATCCTGGTGCCCACTAGAGCAAATAGATGATGAATGGGAAGATAGTGATAGTGATAGTTTCTTCTTTGAAGATCCCTTTAGCATTGATGTCATGTCATAATTAAAAAGTGTCTTTTTTCACAGTTACAAAGTTGTTCAAAATTGGGTTTTAGTCATGCAATGTTCCAATAATCTTCCTGTTCATTTCCACCACAAATGTCTGCATATTCCTTCCCATCTATCCACGCCAGTCTGCCTCCTGCCCCACCCATTCTCTTTCCTTCTGGGCATTATGGTTTGTAATACAGATACTGAAACATTATCAGGTATTTCCCTTTACCTCTGTTTAACACTCAGTTCTTGTCTGGAGTGATCATTTCCAAATATTATTGTCATAGTGGTGTCTTCTCTGCTCTAACTGCATGCCATCCCACAACATACACACTTGTGGCAAGCTTGCAACCATATACCAGTCCTCTGGGTATCTTCTGTCCTTGGAATTAGTATCACTCTATGTTTTTTTAATATCCCACAAATGAGTGCCACCATTCTATGTCTCTGTTCTATCTCCTTCTGGCTCAATTCACTCAGCATGATACTCTCAACGTTTATCCATTCATAAGAAAATTTCATTATCTTTAATTCTTAGAGAAGATAAGACAGTATAAAATATTATCCTCTTCCCCAAACTAAGTGATAACTTGATCACTTGGCATCCTGTTATTCGTCGATTTACTCCAGCAGGCACCAGTAGCAGTTTCAATTGACCCTATCACGTGCCAGTGTAGCCCAATGTCATCTACTTGCGCCAGAAATACAAAGAGCCTCAAAACCATTCGTTCAGGGTCTTTATGAAGAAGTCTGACCATCTTGTAGGTGGGCTGCCACATGATCTTTTTTACTTCTCAGGGGATCCAATCAGCAACTGCTCTAATCCAGCAGTAGTCTCCAAATGGCATTACATGTCCAGCCCATCTGATTTATTGATGCCTTGCCAAACAAGACAGTGAGCCTGACTCCGGATCAACACAGGGTGGACTCTGGATTCCTTCTCTCACTTGAGTGAGGCATGATATTCCAAGCATAGCTCTTTCGCTTCCTCTTTGGGAGACATGAATAGCATTCTCATCCTGCTTTCCTTGGGCCCAGGTCTCTGAGGCATATGTTAATGTAAGGAGAATGGTGGTCATCCAGCATTTGTGCTGCTTGGCTAATGTTTGGTGTTATTAGAACGATGTCATCAGTGAAGCAGAGGTGGTATAATTGCCAACAATCTATCTTCACTCCCATTCCTTGTCACATGATGTTCTCGAGGGTGGTCCTGAAGAGTTTCTGTGAAATGGTATCATCCTGCCAAACCCCTCTCTTGACATCAATGATTACTTCCATGGGGCCGAGTGATAGCCCAATGGGTAGGGTGTTTGCCTTGCACGTGGCCGGCCTATGCTGGCCCGGGTTTGATTCCCGGTAACCCATATGGTCCCTGAGCACCGCCAGGAGTAATTCCTGAGTGCAAAGCCAGGAGTAACCCCTAACCATCACCGGGTGTGACCCAAAAAGCAAAAAAAAAAAAAAAAGATTACTTCCATGTAGAATGGTGAGATCCTGGTGGTGAATCTGTAATACAGCTCACAAAGGATCTTGATGTATTGGGTTTGAACACCCTGTTTGGCTAGGGCTTCGATGACTACTTTGGTCTCAACAGAATCAACGGCCATTTTTAAATGAATGAACGTTAGACAGAACAGCATCTTGAACTCCCTATAAACCTCAATGAGCTTGGTTACCATGTGGATATGGTTGGTGTGCTGAATAGATTAACTGTGATGTTTAGAGCAGCTGCAGGCAACAGGATCCATGGAAGACCAATTAGCGGGCCCCTCAAGTTAATATAGTCTGTACTTCTCCACCAGTAATGTCAAGATGCTGTGCTCTGAAAGCCAGGGAAGTCTCCATACCTAGGGAATCCATCACTGTGAAGAAACCAAGCAAGAAATCAGTCCCCAGTAAACTAGATAACGCCACAGACAAGTGGTGGAGCAATTGTGCACCTTCCAACAATGGGCAAGGCGTTAATACTGACTCTTCAAAGGATCATGGAAAAGGCCCCGTGCTAGAAGATTGGAGGATCTAATAACAGATGTTGACTGTTACCAGAATGCTCTCATGCTAGGAAGGAAATATTTGTAAATATAATAAGCAGCCTTCACTTGGAAAATACTTATCACACAATAGAATTAATTCTCCTCATTTAAGAGATAAATCTTCTGCAATTTATCTCTAAACTACCAAGAATATTCTATCCACCACTCTCAGAGAGACTGGCAAGCTACTGAGGGTGTACCGCCAGCACGGCAGAGCCTGGCAAGCTGTCCGACATGTATTTGATATGCCAAAACCAATAAAAACAATGTTTATTTCACTGACCCTGAAAGAGCCCTAAATACAGCAGCACTAAGAGGGATGAGCAAGGAGAGGCTGATAAAATCACAGGGCCAAACTAGGCTTCCAAAACGAAGAAGGATTAAAATAACTGTGCTTTCAATGCACGTACGCTGGCATCAGAAGTATATATCGAGGACCTGATGGTGCAAGAGCAAAAGATCAAGTACGACATTACTGGTCTGACTGATACGAGGAGGCACCAATTGCATTACACCATTTTTGACACCAGAGAAGAACTGTTCCTCAGAAGATGCAATAAAAGAGGCGTTGGGGATGATGGTGTCCTTGTAAACACGAACATAGCCTTGAGCATTGATTCATTTGAATGCCTAACAAACTGGATAGGAAAATTACACTTGAGGAGATGTGGTCTACTGCCAGCCGTTTCTATCTTCGTTGTCTATGCACCAACATCCACATACAAGGAAGAAGAAATTGAGAAATTCTACATGGAACTGGAGGAGTTCTATAAAAGAAGATGACACCTTCTACAAGATCATAGTCAGTTATTTTAATGCCAAGACAGAACAGATAAAATTGGCTGAAGAACTCCACTTCAGGACCCATAGCCTAGAATGGAATGAACAAGGTGAGAGACTGAGTTCATCATGTCGAACAAGATCATTCATGGAAACTCACAGTTCCAGGAGGCTAAATCGAATTGTTTGCACATGGGAATCTCCTTGTAGACAGTTTCACAATGAAATTGACCACATCATACTCAATAGATGGTTTGGCCTACAAGATGTTGCTGTTCTCCCAAAATTCCAAACAGGATCAGACCACGACTCCTTTGTGCAAAACTCTACTTCACCAATGGGGAGAAAAGGCTGCAAAGCTTTAGAAGAGAAGTCCCAGAATGACCACCAACTGGGAAAATGCCATCATTGATGACATCAATGAAGAATACAACCAACTGCTTCAGCACCTCCATGATTGTGTGAAGAATGCTAAAAGAGAGAAAGCCACAAAAGGATGCCTGTCTTCAAAAACTCTTGAGCTCATTCACCAACATGGCAAGGCATGCGCCTCAGGCTACCAAATGCTAATGTCCAAGCTTGCAAAGCAGTGTAGAGAAGTGACAAAGGAAGACCTCAAAGAGAGAAGAGCAAAAATACTGGTCAATGCAGCAGAAACCTGGAAAAGGATTCGAAATACCCACCCTCCTTCACCAACTATAAGGCCAAGATGACTGCCCTCTGCAATCTTATGGATCTATCAAAACTTCCAGAAAGGCAATGGAGATTATCCATGACTTCTTTTTTGATAGCCACGTCCACCAGCCCACATACCAAATTTCACAGCATGGATATATTGTTTCCAACGTTCTCCCTTCTGAAATTTGACATGCCATTTCGTCGGTAAAGAAGCAAACAGCACCCTGATGAGACAAAGTCAGACCCAAATACCTGAAGAATCTGCCGTCAGTACTCATCAATACACTGGCTCGGCTCTTCACACACTACCTGTCTGAATGCAAGATGCCCTCCCAATGGAAAACCAGCAGGACAGTTCTACTGTTCAAGAAGGGAGGCATTCACAACATCTGCTTGCTGTCCATCATAAACAAGCTGTTCACTCAAATCATCCTGAATAGGATTGGCAGATCATTAAATGAAGTACAACCATGTAAGCAATCTGGCTTCCGAAAAGGATTCAGCACAATTGACCATATCCACATGGTTTAAGTGATAAGAACACTTAATCTAATATAAATAATATACACAATGAGTGTGATATAATTTGAAGAGTAATGAAAGACAGCAATGCCACTAGGAGCAGAGCAAGGGATTAGGAATACTCTATATTGTAAGAGATAAACATTATGTTTGAAGCAGTTTAGTATTGTTTTGTTTTTATTGCTGTGCCCATATGGAGCAATACTGAGAATTGAACCTGGATTCTCAAGTGTATGTACTCCAATCATTTGAGTGTTACTTAAAGTTAAATTAGTGGCTAAGAAATATTGCACACTGGGCCAGGGCAATAGTCCAGTGGGTGTAAGGCGTTTGCCTTGCATGTGGCCGACCCGTGGCCGACCTCGTGATCCCTGGCATCCCATATGGTCCTCTGAGCATGGTCGGGAGTAATTCCTGAGTGCAGAGCCAGGAGTAACCCCCTGAGGATCTCCAGGTGTTACCCAAAAAACCAAAATATATATATATATATATATATATATATATATATATATATATATTGCACACTCTAGAACAATCATTCTTTTTTTACTTACATATAATTTCATGAAATAAGAAAAATTGAAACATATGTAACTGCAAAACTGAAGAATGAAAAATTAGAAGTAAAAAAAGAAAACACAAAATTCAGAAAACAATCATAAAAATCGAAGTTCATTTTTTTAAAAAATATAGGCCTGGGAGCTATTGATGGTGCTCTCAGTTGTAAACTGTGATGCTGTTTGGGAAACAATGTTGAATATGGTTTCCCATATTCTGGGATGAATGAGATGCAAGGAAGTGTCCTAGAATTTTTATTAACTTTCCAGGCCCTTAAACAGAGATTATATTAAATCTACTCTTGAAGAAAGCATTTCAAGTGAGATCAGTCCAAATACACTAATTAGAATACGCAAATTAATATTGTTAGAGTGAACAAAAGGAAAAAGGTGTTGACTATACATTCACTGTTTAAAGGAATGAAAATATACACAATAAATTATATGTTCAAAAAATGTGGCCAATTATTAAAGAACGAAAATCATAGAAAGTAGATTTTCAAGCCACAATGGAATTTAAACTGTGTTGGTGTATGATATGTAAAATATTAACTAATAAAAATAATACTTAAATAGGTATGTTCATTCCAAGCAAAGTGGGCTTTGGAATAAGATAGATTATTGGGTGATTCATGAGATTATAAAATCTTAAACCTATCATAAGGAAAATATAACAAATTATTTGCATACACATTACAAAAGAATGACAAAATTTGCATGGAAAAAATCTTAGAACTTCAAACATCCATTCTTCTAATTATGAACATCCCTCTTTATACAATCGAATAAGGCAGAAATCTATAAGAATATAATCAGTTTGATCATTAGTACTGATAAACTTATTGAGTTGTCATCTTTATAATACCACATCTCACTACAGACAAATCTATCTTCTTTTTGACCTAACCTGAACCATTCATTGAGATAGTTCACTGTATCTGTATATGTTTCCGTTCATCACGTCCGGGGCCCCAGAACTCTCCTATTCCTGTCTAGCTAGTAGATCAAGGGCTCGCTGCTCTAGGCCAGAGCCTACTTCTACGGTCTTGGAAGAGGTTATATTGTTTACGGTATTTGGCATAAATATGACACGGGTAGCTGCTGTCTACATGGGTGGCTACTCTGTAGTCACCTCTGATCTCCAGAATTTATTGTGTGGCGGCCCGAAGCTCCGAGCTGGGCTGTGTAGACTCTCCTGGGGGGAGTTCTGAGAAGTACAAAATATAAACCAGGTTTAAAAGAAATAATATCATAAAATGTAGGGTGTTCCATCCATAGTAGAATTGAACAGGATATAGATGACAGAATACTCAAAATCACAATATAGTGAAAATTTAAAATATGTCTAAATAATAAACTTATCAAAAAAGTCCCAAGAGTAATTCAATTAATTCCAAACTATTGAGACTGAAACTATGATTAAATAAAAGTTTATGGGATAAAAAGAGAAGACATATATGTGTATGCTAGAAAGAAGATCTGAACTCATAAGATTATAAAGCATCCACAAGAAGAGGAATTGAACTAAAGGAAGTATCACTGTCACTGTCTTCCCGTTCATCATCGATTTGCTCAAGCGGGCCCCAGTAACATCTCCATATGTCCTGTCTCAAGCTAGTAGAGCCCAAGAGCATCTGCTTGCTCCATGAACATAAAGAGCTTCAATCCATTCCAGAATGAGGTCTATAATTGTTACTGGTATTTGGCATATCAAATACAACACGGGTAGCTTGCCAGGCTCTGCCGTGCAAGTAGCATACTCTTGTAGTCATCTTTAAGTGCAGCTTTTTTTTTTTTTTTTTTTTTTTTTGGGTCACACCCGGCAATGCTCAGGGGGTTTCTCCTGGCTCTGCACTCAGGGAATTACTCCTGGCGGTGCTCAGGGGACCATATGCCATATGGGATGCCGGAGATCGAACCCGGCCAGCACAGGCCGGCTGCTTGCAAGGCAAACGCCCTACCTGCTGGACTATCGCCCGCCCCAAGTCCAGCATTTACTGATGAACCACGGCCGCAAGCGGCCGTGTGAGCCGGGCTGTGATAGGCTGCTCTGCTGGGTGGAGTTCTGACAAGAGAGAGAAGTCCGGATGTGGAAAATGGAGACCCTCATGGAGTGGGGGGTCTTCTGGCTTGTTGCAAGGCTCTGCTGGGGGTGGCGGGCCAGGGCTAGAACCCACCATCCCTCCTGGGGCGCTTGGCAGCACATATACTAAAAAAGGAAGTAATTTAAAATTAATAAAAATCAGAGCAGAGTACTAATAAAAAATGCTAAAAGGATAAAGGTAGAAAATTCAGCGAGACCTAAAATTCTATTCTTTGGTTATATCAATAACTTTACCAAGCTAATGCAGAATTAAGGGAAGATACATAAAATATGAATGTAAGAAATAAAAAGGATCAGTTTATTGTTACTATGTTTAAACCATAAAATTTAAAGTAATAAAAATAGCATGAATCTGCATCCTAATTAAGTTAGAAATACAGTAATTCACATGAATTTAAAAATGTTAGTAAGTCTTTGAAATTAACAAGTTAAAAAAACTCACACCAACTTTACAGAATGACCAATTAAAGGAATTAAATATTTATTCAAATATATATGATTAATAAATAATAGCATTTCCGAGAAGTCACTGACTGGGTTAAGAAAATGTTCATGGATTGGAAGGATAAATATTGTCAAAATAAAAATCCTTCCTGAAGCTCTATATAGATTCAATAAAGTCTTTATAAAAAAAAATCTATGTGTTATTTTCTTTTTTTTTCAGATATAGATCAAGTGCTGTTAAAATTTATTTGGAGGAATAAACCCTCCCTTAACCCCAAATGGACAAAGCCACCCTAGGAAGAAAGATGGTATGCTTTTATTTCCCGATTTTAAATAATACCATAAAGCTATAGAAATCAAGGCAAAATAAATATAGACACTCAGACAATGGAATAGAACTGAAAGCTCAGAGACAGACCTGTAGGTGTATGAATACCTAATCTTTGATAAGGCAAATAAGAGAATGAGAAGAAGCAAGGAAAGCCTCTTGGACAAATGGGGCTGTGAGAGCAGGAGTAACTCCCCAATAGACAGTTTAGCAGAGCTCCAGAACACCTCTGGGCCCAGCCCCCAAATGAATCAATCAATCATTCAAGAAGGCGGCAATTTGACCCATTTTTGTGATTCTAAAAAAAATTAATCTATGTCCACACTAAACCTTACATGAAAATATTTCATGTATTTGTTTATAATTTCCCAAACTGGGTTATCTGATGCATTTCAGTGAATTAATAAATGAGTCAGGATATATCCGTACTAATTGAAAATGTGTTAATGAAATAACCAAGGTACATTACATTGTAGAATATATTATATGCTTCATTTTTATAAACTTCAAAAATAGAAGATACATACATATATATACATATATATATTTTATATATACATAAACACTAAGATATATGTAATATGTATATATATATATATATTTTTATATATATATGTATTTTTCTTAGTGTTTATGTTTTCTTTGGAGAAAATATTTAGAGAGTTTGTAGGGGTATCTTAGGGTCATTGTATTGTGACAGATGGGTGGGATGGTTTTACTCACCATCCCACCCATCTGTCACAATACTATGACCCTAACATACCCTAAAGGTCTTGCTTAGAATATGAAAAGACTATTAAGGGGTTAAGCCTTTCCCAACAGCTAAATTAGCCTTATATATGCAGAGAACTCCAGGCTAGGGTAATTCAAGAAGTTTATATGCAACCTCCTCCCAAAAGTCCTTCTTTGCTCCCTTCTCCCAGAACAGGCATTTCTCTTTATTTCCTTCACATCTCTAAGTTTCTTGAATATAAAATATTTTTGCTTCGATATTTCACCTTCTCCTGGAATTCATTTCAATGAAGGTGATGAATCTGGTGCACTTTTGCAGAGATGGAGTGTTGGCTTTTCTTTACTGTGAAAAATAATTTTTTGTTCTAGCCTGACTCTGTGGTTCCTTGAGAACTCTGGGTGTGGGGGACCTGGTCCACCATTGTGCACTATGGTGCAGGACAAGTGAACTTCAGGCACAACTGGTACCAGGAGCTGGTGGGACATGAGCGACACCCCTGAACAGGTGCTAGGAGAAGACTTTACCAGTCCTTTCCCACATAAAACTTCTCCCTGGCTGACAGAGGTGGGGTGAACTTAGACGTGTAAGCACTGGTTTTTTTGGGGGGCTACCTCCCCTGCTCCCCTGCTTTACCAAAGCACTTGCACAATGTGAATTTCTTTCCATTTTCTTTTTGCACTTTATTTATTTGATTATAGAGCTATGCCTAGCAATACTTAGGAGCTATTTCCAGCTCCGTGCACGGGAGGTACTTCCAGAGTTGCAAGCTGGAACATGCAATTTCAGAAAACAAAATTTTTATTTCCACCTGCCAAAGCATGTGCTCAAGCATTTGAGCTTTCTTTCTGGACCCAGATTTTTTCTTGACCTCATTGTGTGTGGGTATGCCAATTTCACAATGTTCACTTTAGCTTCACAATTAAGATTTTCTAGTTTTCATTGTGCCAATTTTATTACTTAAAAAAATGGAAAAAGGACTCCTTGCACCCTTGAGGAGTCTGTTTCTCTCTTGAGCACTTCTCTCTCTCTTTCTTTACTCTCTCTCTCTCTCTATCTCCCCTCTTCTCTCCTTCAAAGCCTCAAATAAAATCTGTTTGCAGCAGTTCTGAAAGGAGAAAAAAAAGCAAAGTTCTGGGGCTAGAGAGATGGCATAACAAGCAGGGTCTTGTGGGCTATGCCTGTGGTGAGGTTCAATTCCACCCGACTGCCCCAGGACACACACATCTCAAATGGTTTCTAGATCCACCCCTTTAGGTCCCTGAGGGCAGAGCCAGGAAGTGCTGAGCATCAGTGGGTGTATCTCCCCAACCACACACAAACAAATGGGTTAAAGTCTTCCTTTTCTTGGACAATGTGCTTAACCTATGCAAGTCTTGATTCATTTTATAGAAAATAGTTGTACTAACTTTATAAACATTGGGAAAAATTCATTTTGTGAATTTTTTAGATTCAAATGAGATAGGTGCCAATTGAATGTAAAGCATACTTATTGATAAGAAAGAATCATTTGCTCCAGAAACTCTGAGAATATGTCAGCATGATTTTTTTTTCTTTTGGGGTCCCACCTGGCAATGCTCAGGGGTTACTCCTGGCTCTGCACTCAGGAATTATTCCTGGCGGTGCTCCAGGTACCATATGGGATGCTGGGGATCAAACCGGTCAGCCACATGCAAGGTAAACGCCCTACCCGCTGTGCTATAGTTCCGGCCCAATGTCAGCATGATTTTTCT